>PYAF01006314.1:14578-25301 GCA_007407185.1 Glycine tomentella | reverse complement strand
AGTAACCGATTAAAATATTTGGTAATCGATTAAGACAGGCTTTGCAAAAAATCATGTTTGTGAAATGTAATCGATTACAATATGTGGTAATCGATTAATGCAGACAATGTGCAAAACATGAAATGAACTAAATAATCGATTACAATAAGTGGTAATCGATTAAGGCAGAGTGTCCACTCTTTCAAAATAGGCAAGTAATTGATTACAGTTCAATGGTAATCGATTAAACCAGTCACTCAGCCAAATCTCAAGTATCCTAAGTTTGAAATAATCGATTAATCCGATGATGTAATCTATTAAACTGTTCTTGATATTTTTCCAGAAAGCTGAAGAACAAAATAATCGATTCTTTTAGTGTAGTAATTGATTAAACCAGCTTAAGACTATTTTTCCAAAACACTTAGCCTTTTTTATGTGCCAAAGCAATTACTTAAAGCCTTTTATGATGTAATGCATGAATGAATATAAATGGTATGCATGCAAGAACTTGGATCAACAGAAAGCTTTCTTTCCTTTTACATTTAATCACAATCTTCATCTTCAAGCCTTTAAGCATGTTGAAAGTCAAAACATTTCCAAGTCTTCACATTGCTTTAATCTTCAAGCAGCTCCCCCTCAAATCAACACATGCCTCCATCGTCAGAGTGGCAGTCACAACATGTGTATTGTGTGACTACTTTGGCCATGGCATCACAGGAGTGTGGGACTAGTAGTGACGTTCCTGGTGGGGAATGGAGTGTAGAGGAACTTCAGAACCTGCTTAATTGTAGTCTGAGCGGTTATGGAGATTTCCCAGCAGATCCAAAATATGCCACCCCACCTCCTGATTATCCCCGCCCAGCATCGCAAGATTAGATGAGTGCATGTCCACCTGTTATACAGCCCCTTCTCAGGCAAGCTCTTCTCATGCAGGCCCTTCTCAGGCAGCCCATCCTCAGGCAGCCCCTACTCAGGCAGGATCTTCTCGGCGATGTGGTAGACGGCTGTTGCCCGATCGTCAAGCGCGTCATTATCGGTGGCCACCTGAGTCCTAGTGTTTATTTGTATATTTATATTTGTGTTTATTTATTTTTTGCTTATAGTGGACTTTATTGAGACATTTATTACAGTTTTATACACAACCTGCACCAATTTGTTTTTGGTTAACTTGTTTAGCTTATTATGTAATATAAGGCTCGTCATTAGAGAATTAAGAAAGACCATGAGGCATTGACAAATAACATGCAAATAGGGCTGCACTGAACACGCCAAAATAAGGCGTGACTGAACACGCCCAACAAATGGAGGCATCACCGAAGACGCCCAAGTTAGGCGTGATAGAAAAGGGTGTCATACCTACATTTGGACGTCATTGACCCTTATATAAGGTTGACCATCCACAGCTCCCTCAATCTGAATACTATGGCATTCCTAGGAGAAACAAGCAGTTAGACCATTGCTAACTCAAAATTAGCCTTCATTTTTTCAAATGGATCGATGAAACACAACGAAACAGGTGTTTATTTTGAATGTCCCTCTCCAATACCAATGCGGGTTCCCGATCATTGTTCTTTTCAAACACTAAAGAGTAGGATGTGCGACACCCTTATGCTAAGCAGTGACCATTTTGTAGATGAAATCTACTACAGACAGCCATCCGTACGTGCAGGTCAGCAATGTTTTTTTCATTCTTTTCAACTTACCAATGATAACGATGTTTGCCTAATGTTAATGTGCAATGAACAAATGTCGAGCGTTGGCCCTATAGAAATATTATGCACCATAAACAGAACACCTGAGGGTATACTCAGCCTACTTGAATCCACCATCGTCCCAACACATGATGCAATGCTCTATTACAATGGCAAGTGGAACATACCACGACAAGGCGATTTTGTGGGATATGCATTCAATGGAACAAATCCAATCAAATTTGACATTCCTTCATGATGCAACACTGAAATAATGAAGGATCTAATCAAGCAAGTTGCGCCTGATAGGCTTCCCCCTTATGGAATTCACAAGTCACAGGTGGTAACAAAATTGTTTTTTAGACAGCCAGCGCATTACGCTTATTCAGACAACACGATTGAATATTACATAAAAGAGTTGCTAACCAATGCAGACGTCTTGAAGGTGTTAGCAGAATCCAACTACTGGAAAAGTTTTTCTCTAATACACATCTTAGCTGTTTTTAGCAAACCCGTAGCTGAGTTGCAAGAAGACACATGTGTTACACAAGATATGTGAAATTTTTATTTTGTGTTGTTATTTTGTTATCTCGATATGTGTAGTTATTTGAATTGTTGTTATTATTTCAAGTGATGGTGTTGATTAGTGTTATTGTTTTCTTATGCAAATTGATGAAGATTATTAAATGCTAAACATAGTATGAAACAATATGTCATTCCCTAAAATGCAAAACATTTTCATACAAACTAATATTATAGACATGACCCTAAAATCATGAAACAGCACGACGATCAGGACAAGCTCTCCGATTATGTCCAACAGCCTTGCAAATTCTGCATCTAGTGCGTCTTTGACTGGTTTCGACTTCGTCCATTTCGTTATGAACTCTGGTCACCTTTGGACGACCCTTTCCATGCAACATTTCCCTGTGGGGTATGATAACTGGATCGTCACTCGGTGGAATAGCACCTTCATTACCAATTGGCTGCCACAGAAATGAGTAGGCCTGCACCAAATTACTTATGAGGAAGACATCATCCACATACTGAAAAGGATTCTGACGAACATGTAAAGCAGCAGCTGCGGCGTGACTACATGGGTATTTGAAGGTCTTAAACTTGCCACATTGGCAAAAACGCTCTCCAAGGTTGACTGAATATGTGGTCTCGCAGCCTTCTAGCACCTCAAATTGTGTTTGATCAAGATTATATGTGCGGACGTGGTGGCCTGTAGCAATGATCTGATTATGCCTCATAGCATCCATCACATTTTTGCAATACCGCGTTGAAGGATCAACTTGTGAAATAGCCGCCTGACTCCTCGTTACAAAATATTCAACCAATTTGCTATACGTGTGCTTCACTAGAGCAGTGATAGGCATATTTCTTGCTCCTTTCAACACCCTGTTGACTAATTCGGACAAGTTTGTTGTCATATGGCCAAATCTCCTCCCCTCTACATCATATGCATGTGTCCACTTTTCCTTATGGATGCTATCAATCCATTCTGCAACCTCAGGGCTACTATCACGCAATCGTGTTAATGCCACCTCAAAATGAATCATACAGAGAGTATAACCTACAAAACAATCATTCTATTAACACTAATCTACTTACGTATATATTCATTTAATATATTCACAGAATTGTTAACATACCTAAATTCATCAGCGTTTTCTTCAAGCGTTGATTTCTGAACTTTTGATTAAAATTACTGGCAATATGACGAAGGCAAAACACGTGATTAGCATAAGGTGGTTGCCAACCAGGATGATTCACCACAACAGACAGTATGCTTTGGTGCCTATCTGAAATCAGACAAATGTTTTGCCTTTGAGTAACATGCAAACGAATGTTAGCCAGAAAATATGACTAGGCTTCCAAGGTCTCCCCGTCAACTATGGCAAATGCTGGTGGCAGACATTCGTTATTGCCATCCTGAGTCGTGGCAATCAACAATTTCCCTGTATACTTCCCATACAAATGAGTGCCATCAATTTGAATCATTGGTTTGCAAAAATTAAATGCCTGGCAACACTGTCCGAAAGTCCAAAACATGCGATGAAACACACGTTTTCCTCGTACTAGTAAATTTGCCACAAAATAATCATTGGTTTGAATATCATAAAAAGAACCTGGTGAAAAACAAAGCATGTAGCCACACCACCGGGGCAAATATGCATATGATTCTTCCCAATTCCCGTAAATCATTGCCATTGCTTTCTGCTTCGCAAACCAGGCCTTATGATATGAAACTCTAAGTCCAAATGAATGGGTGATCCTTTCCCGAACCAATGCAATCAACATAGACGGTTCCTCCTTGATCATTCCTAACAATGCAAATGTAACATTCACATTAAAATTAACAACCTTAAAGAACCATTATTGAACACATATAGAGGAAATTTAAAAAATACGTACCTACTACAATTGAAGCGATAACATCAGCATCAAGCTGTTTATGACCCTGTGAAATATGGTCATTAAGGCAATTGTGGTTTCCATCCCATCTTGAAACAATCCACTTCTCACTGAACGCCAATTTAATTACCCTAACCCTTCATGGGCAACCCTCGTTATGAGCAATACACCTCATGCTAAACTTGTTAGGCTTGCTCTCAACCACATATCCTTCTTGATGCTCCTTCATGAGGTTTCGCTTACATGCGATTTGTGCGTCCTTATTGGAGGCAAATTCATGTTTAACAAACAACGCATCCCCTAATTGCCATGGACCCTGAACTGAACCCGAACCGGAACTGGTAAAAGATTCTTCTTTGCTTGGATGACTCCAATCAATATATGTGTAGTGAGGAATTCCATCCCAAAAAGGAGTGACCTCAGCACCTTCAAATACTAAATCAGTTGAATAAACATAACATGCATAATAAAATACTATAACATACAGATATACAAATTATATATGACTTCATCAATCATTTTAGTCATGTTACATACCTTTAACAGGTTGTTCTGATTGTCTACCTTCTACGTCTAGATGATGATGGATTTCAGACTACCCCACATTAGTGCCTGCTTGGAATTCAGTCGCATCCACACCAGCATCGTCATCATTATCCGACGCGCTAGCATCCTCTTCAAGAAGACGATCTTCCATGGCAATGTCCTCTTCATCGTCATCTATAACCCAAGTTGGGTCATGTAATCTTCCTCAGACACGTTTACAGATTGAGCAACATATGACGCAGACACGTTTACAAATGGAGCAGCATATGACGATGTAGGCTTACCAAGATTTAAAGGAACTGACCTAATGGGCAAAACATCATCTACAGCAGTAAAGTTCACGTAGAACTTTAAAATCTTTCGTTGGCAACTTAAAAAATTCTTCCATTAGCAATTCTATGTCTTCGTCATCCGCAACTTCAAAACCCATGTACTGTTCACGTTGCCATAATCTTCCCGTAACCTGTGTGATACATTGGTTGCCTTGCAGACCTAATTTTTGGCGTATCTTCACATGTAAATCAGCCATTGTCGAGCTTCGCTTCATATGTGTCTGCCTTTTATCCCCTTCAAAAATAACACACTGTCTCCCTTCAAATTTCCTTCCATTATAAAATAACACAACACGGACAAACTCCTCACCACCTGAACTCATTTGTTCCACTCAACAAAAACTATAACTTCTTCAAAGAGCTTTGTTGTATACATAAATTGAAAAAAATTGTGTTAGAATATGTTGTTACCATTACTCATAAACCATAGACCCTAACCCTTACACCACCCTTAGACCCATAAACCTTAAATCATAAACCTTACACCTTAAACCATAAACCTCTACACCCTAACACCTTCAACCCTAACCCTTAGACCCTTAAACCTTAACTAGTAAACCCTAACACCTTAACCCCTACCCCTTAGACCCTAAAACCTTAAACCTTAAACCATAAATCCTACACCCGATAACACTCAACCCTCAGCCATGCACCCTAGACCAAGTAAATTCAATTCAACAATTTTAATTAGTAAATCATAAACACTAACAATTTGATAATATAAACACTAACTAAACCCTAAATAGTAACTAAACCCTAAACATTAAGTAAATTCAATTGAACAATTTGAATTCAACAATTTTAAGCCTAAACCCTAAACCTAAACCCTTAAACTCTAAACCTTACTTCGTAAATCCTAATTCTTAACCCTTCAACCCTAAACTGAACTAACTAAATTTATTAAAATTATTGTAATTGACAACTAAACTAAATCCTATAACCTAAAATCTAATAGTTTTCTACAATACCAAATAAATAATATGGCTGTAACAAATTTAAAAATCAACAAAATAATATATTAAATAATACTCATAAATTAATAAATTAACTTACTTGTTGGCAAAGTTTCTGGTTCTGGGCGTGACCAATCATGCCCAGTTCTAGGCGTGACCAATTGCCCCAGATTTGTAAATAGTTTTGAAACAGCCCCAAATTCATAATTTTTTATCTAAATTGTATTATTTAGGTTCTTTTGCTGTTTTTTGATCTTATTCTATTATCATGTTCTTAAATCCTTCCTTCAATTCCACTGTCTAATATGCTTCATACACCACCTTCCACCAGCAATATATTATAAACAAACATATTTAATTAATTATTTTAAAAACTCTTTTTTAAATATAAATCAATTATACCTTAAATTATCCATCCAAATAATTCAAATGATTAACGTAGTAATATAAAATTCTCACATGTGTAAGAATCATCTATTTAATGAGAGAATTAATATTCGATTTTTTCCATTTATAAAATTTCCTTGAAGTAGAAATAATCATGTACAACAACAGGGATTACTCTCATACTCAGAATAAAAGAAATTAAAAATTTTCCATCCAAATTTAAACGTCATGCCAAGTAATATTATATCCCTTCAAAAATTGTTTCCATGTCTATCTATTTAACCATGGTTAGTTTATTGTCTTATTCTTTTCTTCTTTCTCTACTCACCTTGGTTATTGACTTTTGTCGTCACATTCTTCTCAATGATTTTCATCCTATAAATATTCAACCATGACCTCTCGCATAAACTAATCCAAATTCTAAACAAGAGTTTCCTCTGCAGTGTGCATAAGCCATTCGATATAAAAGATGCACCCTGAAATTCTTGAATCCTCATCATGGTCTTCAATCTACAATGTCGATAGATCAACTATTGATCATCAATTCGAGCACTGTGACTTTGAAGTTAATGACCAACTGGGTGTTTCAGGATTCGATTCCTTGTTCAACACTCCGGAGGACACTTCCTTTGAAGCTTCCTTAAACACTTTACCTTCAATCATGTTCATATATGAATATGATCATTTTTTAAACTGCCCAGTTGAAAAAGACACCCTTTAACTCCCAGCATTGATGGATGTTCATGATTTGTCTATGGATTTTGATCACATCTTAAGGGATCATAAAGAAAGTGAAGGAGATTGGAGTCCTACCATATCTTTGAACTCAGATTTATCATCAAATCAAAAAACACTTACCTTGCCTCAACAAGGCATGGAGATCGAAAACCAAGTGAGTCTTCCACATATGTTGGAGGCCCTTGGAGGAGCCATATATCAAGGGAAGAAAGCACTAGAAGAAGTGATCTTGAGATGTATGGGACAGAAAGTTAGTCCACTTTCTGAACCTCTTAAGCATGAAGCATTCTATTTGTGCCAAGACATGAAAACAAGACAAGATGATTGTTATCTCACACAAGAGGCTTCCAAGAACTTTGAGGCGGCATTTAAGGCCTTCTACCAAGGCCTCACATATGGAAAAATTGCTCACTTTGTGGCTAATTTGGCAATTCTTGAGGCCTTGCCACAGGATTCTGAAGTCATACATATAGTGGATTTTGACATGGGAGAAGGGTCTCAATGGCCTCCATTGATTGAGGTCATTGCAAACCTTCACAAAACATTGAGGTTGACATCAATCAAATGGGGAGAGGAAGGTTATGAGGGTGTTTCCTCTCCCTGGAAGTTTGAGGAAATTAGAAGGGAACTCTGTGAGTATGCTAGATCTTGTGGTTTGAAGTTGATGAGGGAGGAGAAAGGAATGAAGGAAGTGGTTAGTAAGCTTACGAAAATGAACAAAAAGGATGGAAGTGGAAGGAGAGAATTTTTGGCCTTTAATTGCATGGTGGGTCTTCCACATATGGGGAGAGGAAGAAGTAGAAGGCATGTCATGGAGTTTCTAAATTTGGTCAAGAGTTGTGGCAGCAGGGGAATTGTCACTTTTGGAGATGAAGAGTTTGTGAGAAGTTGGAAAATGACTTGGGATTCATGTCATTCTTTGAGAGACATTTGGTGCATTACAAGTCCTTGTTAGAGTCAATTGAATCACATTTCCCTAACCATATCTCAGATGCAAGAACTGCCATGGAGTGCTTATTTGTGGCACCTTATATCTATTATCTTGCTCGGTTGCAAAAGTGGGAAGAGATCAAAAGGGAGTCCCATTTCAGGCACATATTGGCTCAGAGGGTTTTAGATTGAGCAATGCAATTTTAATGGAAGTCAGAGAGATTTGAGTGGAAGTGTACAAGGTTCATATCAGTCTAGGATTGAAGGACAGAATGACAATCAATTGATTTTGGAATGGAAAAGAACCCTTCTAGTAAGAGCTTCAACTTGGAGAAATCAAAATCAAAGGCCAAGGATTTACTAACATTTGTATATTCCAATAATTTGTAGTTTTGTATAGATTCTTTATGCTCATAATACATGTTCAGTATTTTGTTCATAATATAAAAGTAATATGTTAAGCTGATAATTTGATATAACAAATTTTGTTGTCCTATTAGTTTTCTTTATTGTCCACTTGAAGGTTAATCAATAAATTAAATAAAAATAGAAATGACATCAAAATGATTTTTGTTTTTTGGATTTGGTTTTGTACTGCAAATCAATGGTTAATCTTTATTAAAATTATGATAAAATATATTTGGTATTAAGACAAATGTAAAAGTTAAAATATGAAGCTGAGGGCACAGTAAATTCATTGCAGAGCATCATCTCTGATCTATGAAAAGAACCTTAAGAAAAAAACCAACAAAGTATAATAGGAACTGTGACTAACCAATTAGAAGATGTAGATAACATCTCCCAAAATATGGTATTCATTTTAGAATTTGCAGTATGCCCCATCGCAATGCAGTATAACAACTTGTAAATAATGGTTTTCATTCACCCTGTAAAGGGACGTGAAATAGGTGCGGAAATTATAAGGATGTGAAGAAAGAGAAAGTAAAAAATTCAATACATGATGTGATGGGAACAATTGAAAGAAAAAAGTTAAATTTAATGGAAGAAAAAAATATAGAAAAATCCTAATTATTAGTAGAGGGATTGATTGGATGAACTATCTCAAAGGTCTTCCTAAAGTTACACTGAGAAACAAAGGGTTTATTGAGCAAGGACAAAAGAAAAAAAGGTGGGGGATGGGGAGGGGTTTCCATGGTTATGGGGTAGTGACATTTAGCTAGAGTGACTTCGTCCAGAAATAAGATCACATTTGATATTCTTAACTATTAGTTTATATTTCTCTTTTAAAAAAAACTATTACTTTATATTTATATACTTTTTTACGTATCTATAATCCACTAATACTAGACTTGCTCTATAATGAGACAATTTCATTACAATGAACATTGATATATAACTTCACTTGATTCACAATTTTCAATTTATTATTTTTAATTATTTAATTGTAAATTACTGTAGGTATATGTGGACAAATAATTCATAGTGTACTTTATTTAAAATTCTAGGTCTCCCCTCTCCATCCTTCTCTTTTTGAATTGTTGAATTGTAAATTATTGTTAGTAGAGGGGTAAGTTGAATGATGAATTAGCTCAAAGTTCTTCCATAAGTTACAATGAAAAACAAAGGAGGTGATTGAGGCCAAGAAAAATAGACAAAAATGGGTTTCAATGGTTATTTACAATTTCAATTCATTATATTAGAATTTATTTGAGGGCGAGTCTTGACACAATGGTAAAGTTGTGTATGAGTTTGAATCTGAAAATAGCCTCTTTGCATATACAAAATTGAGGTTATATTTAAGAGTATCATAAAAAGGGACTTTTTTTAGCTTGAGTTGTTGGTTTCTTTTCTGTTGCTTAACTAAGTCAAAATCACATAAAGTGGTCCACTTACCTTTTCTTCTTAGGAATAAGTTATTGTTAATCTTATCTCTTATTTTTAGCAACTATGCCCACATTTTATGCATATAAAAAATAATCTCTTTTATGGGAAGACGTTATAAACGAAGATGTGCACCATGGCCACAATCTCTGTGCTTGCTATATGAAAAATCTCAATACACCATCTGTGAGTGATAATGAAAGCATAAAAGATCATTAAGCCAAAAGTTAGATTAGTTTGAAGACTCAAACATTACTTAACTCACGGACGGCATGTATTTATGATCTTAATTTTTTTCGCATTTGATCTAATAGCTTCTGATGTATATAAGCGTGGTTAGATCATTTAGTTTTTCTTACATTTCGGGTCCGTGGGTTGCAACCGGGTCAAAGTGACCCGGCTTAAGGTTGAAGATGATGAACAATAATAATAAATAAATAAATAAAGACGTTTTGCACTGGCTGGGTCTCAAACCAACATCCATCCATTTAGTAAAACTCATGCAAACCATTAAGTTATTTAAGATTAACTAATAGTTATTCATTTTCTATCTCTTATATGCTTTTGCGTTCTTGTTTAATTTTGGAATTTGTAGAGTTTTGATTTGTTTTATGCATGAATATATTCTGGAAAAGTTTTTTGTATGCATATATATATATATATATATATATATATAAATCAAATGCATAATATTATGTTTCAATTATGCAATTGTATATGAGAATTTTATTCATCATTATATTATATATTGATCTTAAAGTGCATAATATGATTTATTCTCATATGATTAAGTTTTATGTCTAAGTGATATTTATAATTTTAATTAATTATGGATTAGTCAAAATATCTATAATTTGATTAAAATTATATATTAAGTTGTTTAAAGATCATATAAGAAATTAGG
>PYAF01006313.1:30868-48243 GCA_007407185.1 Glycine tomentella | reverse complement strand
AGACAGAAACCCAAACAAGAAGAATCAAGCAGAACAGAGTTATAAAGCACAGAGAACCTCCGTTGAGGGTTTGCAATCTGTCCTAGGGTCCAACCCTAGGATTTAGCCTTCCATTAATTCGAAAATTGCAACACAGATACGAATTGAAATAAACATCAACGAAAACCTAAATACTGAAAGCGAAATAAGCAGATTGAAATAGAAACAGAACGAAAAGAATTAAGCAGAAACGAAATTGAAACAGAACGAAATAAGCACTGGAATTGAATTGCAAAATGTATTCTGAAATAGAAACTAGCAGAAAACGAAACTGAAAACAGAGAAGAAGCAGAAAACGAAATTGAAAACAGAGAAGAAACAGAAAACAAAAATTTACTAAAACCCTAAAACTCCAAACGTGAATAGTGTTGGCTGCCTCCTTTTGCATAGGCACAGTATTCTAAATACCTAGTGACTGACCTAAAACGAAAATGGGCCTTTCCTAACAATTCTGGCCCAAGCAAAATCACTAAAATAAAATAAAACAAAAATAAAATGCTGATGTGGAAAATAATGCTGACGTGGCACTCCAATCTTCAAGTCCATGAATTAATTTCCAAGCCCATTCAATTATTATTAAACTGCCCTGAAAATAAAAATAGGAATAATTAAACTTAGAAAACCCAAATTAGTTAAAATCTGAATTATTGGTCCAATTAAATCCTAAATGAGAAACAGTGTGGAATATAAACAATTAAGCACAAATCAGGGATTAAAATGAGTACAGAAAGATGAGTAAATAGTGACAAATAGTGACTCATCATCCATCTAATGTGGGCATTGGGGGTTTTAATTCAAGATAAACATCCTATTGCTTATTTTAGTGAGAAACTGAAGGGTGCATGTTTGAACTATTCCACTTATGATAAAGTATTGTATGCACTTGCTAGAGTCTTGCAAACTTGGCAACATTATCTTTTACCTAAGGAATTTGTGATACATAGTGATCATGAATCTCTTAAATATTTGAAATGTCAAGAAAAACTCAACAAAAGACATGCTAAGTGGGTTGAGTTCATTGAGCAATTTCCTTATGTCATTAAACATAAGCAAGAAAAGTTGAATGTGGTGGCAGATGCCTTATTAAGGAGGCATTGTTTGATTTCTATGTTTGAAACTAAATTGCTTGGTTTTAATCACATAAAGGAATTGTATGCAAGTGATCATGACTTCTCTAGTATTTTTGCATTGTTTAAAAAAGGGGCTCATAAAGGTTATTTTAGACATGATGGTTTCTTGTTCGAGGAAAAGAAGCTATGTGTTCCTAAAAGCTATTTGAGAGAACTTTTCATTAGGGAAGCACATGAGAATAATTTAATGGGGCACTTTGGTGTGGATAAAACTTTGGCTATTTTACATGAACATTTATTTTGGCCAAAAATGAGGCATGATGTGCATAAGCTTGTTTCTCAATGCATTGTTTGTCATAAAGCTAAATCTAGATTAATGCCTCATGGTTTGTATACACCTTTGCCTATTCCTAACTCCCCTTGGGTTGATATTTCTATGGATTTTGTGCTTCATCTTCCAAGATCCAAGAGGGGAAAGGATTCTATTTTTGTTGTTGTTGATAGGTTCTCAAAGATGACACACTTCATTCCTTGTCACAAGAGTAATGATGCTTGTGAAGTAGCTAATCTTTTCTTCAAAGAAGTGGTGAGACTACATGGTTTGTCGAGAAGCATTGTGAGTGATAGAGACACCAAATTCCTTAGCCATTTTGGGAAAACATTATGGGGTAAGCTTGGTACAAAACTCTTGTTTTCATCAACTTGTCACCCAGAAACGGATGGTTAAACTGAGGTGGTGAATAGGTCAACTTCTTAGATGCTACATCAAGGGTAATTTGAGAACGTGGGAGGAGTGTCTACCTCACATTGAGTTTGCTTACAATAGAGTAGTTCACAAGACTACTTCCTTGTCTCCTTTTGAAATTTTTTATGGCTTTAATCCTTTAACTCCTCTTGATTTATTGTCTTTATCTAACACTTCTTCTATGATTAATCATGATGCTTTGTCTAAAGCTTCTTATGTTAGGAAAATGCATGAACAAGTGAAAGCACATGTGGAGAGGAAAATGGAACAATATGCAAAGCAAGCCAATAAGCACAAAAAACAAGTGATCTTTAATGAAGGAGATTTGGTGTGGCTTCATTTGAGGAAGGATAGATTTCCTCATGAAAGGAAATCCAAGCTCTAACCTAGAGGAGATGGACCTTTCAACATATTAGAGAGGATCAACAATAATGCTTATAAACTTGAGTTGCCTAGTGAGTATGGTTTGAGTAATACTTTCAATGTTTGTGATCTTTCTTTGTATGAAGTAGGTACAAATGAGGGAGCAAACTTGAGGACATGTTCTTTTCAAGAAGGAGGGGATGATGGAGGTCCATGGCAAGCTAAAGGTCTAGAAGGAGAGCTTGAAGCACTTCCTTTGGTGAGCTTTAAAGGACCAATGACAAGAGCTAGGACTCAAGCACTTCAAGATCACATCCAAGCTAACATGGACAAGTATGAGGAAGCACATCAACTCAAGGATGACAAGGTCTGGATTTTGATGTCTTAAGTCTAATTTAATTCAATAAATTCCAGCACTTGTTAGAAGCAATTAAGTAAAAACACAAAATAATTACTGTCTATTTTAATCGATTACGATGTATATGTAATCGATTACGAGTAGCTCAGTTACACACAGAATCTCGTCTTGACTGTTTTAATCGATTACCAATTATCTGTAATCGATTATGCAACACTTTGGAAAATGAAAACTCTTTGTGTTAATCGATTACATAACTAAATAATTGATTACTTCGTTCATACATTTGTTTCCAGAAGATCAAGAAAAAAAATAATCGATTCCATGAACCATTAATCGATTACATAAGACGAAATAATCGATTACTTGGACGAAATAATCGATTACATTAAGTTATTTTTATTTTTTATATAAAGTTGTCAAACTGAATATAAAGGGATTCAAATTTTTTAGAGATTATTGAAAGCAAGGTTTGCTTGTGAGAGATTTCTCTCTTGTTCTTGTTTAAGAACTTCTTTTTTATCTTACCAATTGCTTCACGCTATTGTGACGAGTCTTCCTAGGCTTATTGAAAAGCTTTTCCATGGTGCCATCCACCCTCATCCCTTACCATTATCCCACTTTCTACTGCTAAAATCAAAACTTACAAACAACCATTAGTTTGTGGAAACTGGACAGCTTTGTGTCCTTGAAGAAAGCTTGAAGTTTGAGTTTCAATTAAAGGTAGATTTGGAAAAATTCATGGTTGATGGGTTCATCCATACATCACAAGGGGAGCTTGAAGAGGATCAAGATGTTGAGGCTCTTAGTCTTGAATGTTTTAGCTTTTGCATGTCATTCAATTGAAGGCATATGCAATTTTTAGATGTCTAAGAGTTTCATCTAATGATCCATTGCATTGCATAAACATCATTCATTGGCTTGCATTCATGGTTTTACAAAAAGTATATGTTTTGTGAAAAAGACTTTAAATATTCATGATTGCATTGAAAAGCCAAAGTGTTCAAAGCTTATGTTTTGGAAAAAATATATTTTCTCTGTTTTAATCGATTACCAGCTACTGGTAATCTGTTACTTATGGTAATAGATTACAACTATATGGTAATAGATTACACTTCACAAAGACACATAAATGTCTTCCTGTGATAATCAATTATAGATGTATAGTAATCGATTACACTTCACAAAGTCACATAAATTTCTTCCTGTGATAATCGATTACGAATTATGGTAATCGATTACTTGGCGCATTTTGGAAAATAAAACTTTATGTGTTAATCAATTACATTGGTAAAGAACTAAGTAGAGTTCTCAGGTTCTTTGTTATTTGATTTCTAATAGGATATTAGAATTCTGATTCTTTATCTTGAGTGGATAAGGATAATCACATGTAACAACTTGTAAAAGAACAAATTTTATTTAGTAGAACTCTAATCTAGTTTGATTAGAAGAACTGGATGTAGTTTCTCTTGAGAAGTGAACCAATATATGTTTTTGTGTTTATCTCTCTATCTCTTCTTGTTATCTTGATCTCTTGATCTCTTGACAATTGTGATTCCTTTCTTAATCAACAAGTGCAGATTTTTGTCATTGATTTCTTGGACTGAGTGGTTTGGTTGAATTGAAGTTTAATTGATTTTAAAAAGTGATAAAGATCCTTCAACTCTGATTTTTGTAAAAGTTTTAAAAGATCAATTTTATACCTATTCACTCCCTCTTGGTATTTGGGATTAATCATATTGTTTTCAATTGGTATGAAGAGCTGGTTCTTGAAAGTTAATCAAGATCACTATCTTTTCAAGAAAATGAATACCACACAGATAACCTTCAAAGAGGGTGCCTCCCTCAATCGTCCTCCAATGTTTGAAGGAGAGCATTTTAGTTTTTGGAAAAATCGTATGCAAATCTTTATTCAATCAAATGACCCAGGTGCTTGATGCTATTGAGAAGGGTCCTTTGATCCCTACAAAAGTTGTTGATAATGAAAGAATTTTCAAGGAGTGGGATGAGATGACGGAAGCAAAAGAAAGAGTTGTGTAGTATAATTTTGAAGCTAGAAAAAATGATTACATTTGCTCTTTCTTCTGATGAATTCTTTAGAATTGTTAGGTGCAAAAGCACAAAGAAAATATTGGAGATGTTGGAAGTAACTCATGAAGGAACAAATGAAGTGAGAAGATCAAGGAAGCATACCTTGATTCATGAATATGAAATGTTTAAGATGAGCAACACAGAAAACATTTCTCAACTGCAAACAAGGTTCACTCACTTTGTCAATCATCTTCTTGGTCTTGGGAAGATCTTTGATGCTGAAGAATTGAACATCAAAATATTGAAGTGTCTCACAAGACCACGGCAACCAAAAGTTACAGAAATCAAGGAATCAAAAGATCTATCCAAGATGTCCATGGGTGCACCTTTTAGTAAGCTTCTTGAGTGTGAACTTGAAATGTCACAACTAACACATGCAGAGGATGTAGAGAAGAAATATAAGAGTATAGCCTTGAAAACTGCATCAACTGATGTGAAAAAGGAAGAAGACTCAAGTGAAGATGAAAGTGATGAACATATGAACCTAATAATGAAGAAATTCAGCAAGTTCATGAGAAGAAACAAGAACAAAAAACTGTCAAAGTTTAACAAAAAAAATGACAGCATCAACAACAACTCCACCAACTTCACTTGCTTCAAATGTGGTAAACCTGGACACATTAAACCTGAATGTCCAATCTTTTTGAAGAAGCAACAAGGTGAAAGAAAGACTAGAATAGAGAGGAAGCCAAAGAAGGCATACATAGCATGGGAAGACAATGATTCAACAACCTTCGGATCAACAAGTAAGAATGAAGAAGGAAATGTTTGCTTCACTTCCACAATAGGTGATGCTGATGAATATTCAAGTGTTGAATCTGAGGTAAATTTCGAATATGATAATATTATTGATGTTTTTCTTGAGATGCATGAAGAGGCCCAAAAACTTGCATAAACCAATAATAAGCTAAAAGGTAATCTCAAATGGCATGTCACCAAAATTGCTGAATTGCAATCTAAACTTTGCAATTTGAAAGAAGCAAATGAAAAGCTTGTTTCAAGTTACAAAACTAATGGATGTGTTTGTGCCTCATCATCTTTAAATGTTGATAAATGCAAGGTTTTACAAAAAGAATTTGATGATTACAAAAAGAGTCAAGGTTAAAAATATATGCTTTTGCTTTCAGAAAATTCTTACTTGGTTGATCTTTTAAAAAGGCTTTATATAGGTAAATGCAATTTAAATCAAATGCTAAGTGTGCAAAAATATGCTGGAGATACTTCTGGTTTGGGGTACAAATATGGGTCAAAACCTTTTGGAAAAACAAGGTTTGTGCTTCCAAAACAAAAGAATCAAAAAGGCCTTTCAAAAATAAAGCATCATCAATTGACTTATTTTGAAAGAGCATCAAACACTATTACTTGCAATTATTGCATGAAGAAAGGTCATACATCCATTAAGTGTTTATGCAAGGAGATATTATTTGCCTAATGGTGAATGCATTTAGGTACCTAAAAAAAATGGAAGCCAACTAACCCCTATGGACCCAACCCACATTAGGTACCTTTCTTCGCTACTTAATTTGATTTTTGTAGGTGCGTCTAAGAGCAAAATTAACATTATGGTATCTTGATAGTGGTTGCTCTAGACACATGACAGGTGACATGTCCATGCTCACAAATTTGATTCTCAAAGATGGAGGATATGTCACTTATGGTGATAATAATAAAGGAAAGATCATTGGAGAAAGAAATATAGGAGATAACTTCAAAACAAAGATAAAGAATGTGCTTTATGTGGAAGGTTTGAAGCACAACCTCCTAAGCATAAGCCAACTATGCGACAAAGGTATTAAAGTCTTATTCAATGACAATTGTTGTTTAATATGTGATGGTCAAAATGGTGGGTCATCCATGTTGGTAAGAGAAAGGGTAATATAGTTCTCTCCATTGAGCATGCATCTATTCATAATACTAGTTGTCTTGTAAGTAAAATATATGACACATGGCTATGGCATAGGAGAGCTAGTCATATAAACATGCATCATATGAACAAGCTTAAAAGAAAGGACCTAGTCATTGGTTTACCTAAGCTCAAGTTTAAGAAGGACAAAATATATGATGCTTGTCAAAAGGGGAAACAATCTAAGATGTCTTTTCAAAGCAAAAATGTTGTTTCCACCTCTAGACCCCTTGAATTACTTCATATGGATTTATTTGGTCCTTCTAGAACCATGAGTTTGGGGGTAACTTCTATGGGCTTGTTATTGTTGATGATTACTCTAGATATACATGGACTTTGTTTATAAGATCCAAGAGTGATGCATTCACAACATTTAGAAAATTAGCCAAGATCATTCAAAATGAAAAAGCATGCAACATTGTTTCAATAAGAAGTGATCATGGTGGTGAATTCCAAAATGACTATTTTGAAAATTTTTATGAAGAATATCGAATCAACCACAATTTTTCAACTCCAAGAACACCTTTACAAAATGGTGTTGTGGAGAGGAAAAATAGATCCCTTGATGAAGGAGCAAGAACCCTTCTTAATGAAACAAATTTGCCTAAACACTTTTAGCCTGATGTGGTGAGTACAGTTTGCTATACTTTGAATAGGTTACTCATAAGGCCTCTTTTAAATAAAACTCCTTATGAACTGTACAAAGGTAAAAAAGCCAAAACATATCCAACATAAGAGCATTTGGCTGCAATTGTTTTGTATTAAATAATAAAGACTCTCTTGACAAATTTGATGCTAAAGCTGACGAAGCTATTTTTCTTGGTTATTTTTTGCAAAGTAAGGCTTATAGAATCTTTAATAAAAGAACATTATGTGTAGAGCAATCTGTCCATGTTATATGTGATGAGTCTAACTCCTCTAAGGAGGAAAAAGAGTGTGATGTTGATGCAGGATCAATGGAAGAATATTTGCAACACAATGATCTAAATAAAAAGGAAAAGGAAGAACTATATGATGAAGTGGAACAGTCAACACCATTACAAAAGCCCAAGGATTGGAGAACAACTAAAGACCTTTCCCTTGACAATATAATTGGGGAAGTTTCCAAGGGAGTTTCTACTAGATCCTCTTTAAGAAATCTTTATTGTATTATGGATTTTGTTTCACAAATTGAACCAAAGAGAATTGACCAAGCTTTGCTTGATGAACATTGGATGATGGGCATGCATGATGAATTGAATCAATTTAAGAGAAATGAAGTTTGGGTATTAGTTTCCAAATCCTCTTCTCATAAACCTATTGGCACCAAGTGGTTTTCAGAAACAAACTTGATGAAAGTGG
This sequence comes from Glycine tomentella, assembly GCA_007407185.1. Taxonomy (NCBI): domain Eukaryota; kingdom Viridiplantae; phylum Streptophyta; class Magnoliopsida; order Fabales; family Fabaceae; genus Glycine; species Glycine tomentella. The sequence continues at coordinate 40,333 of PYAF01006313.1, read as the reverse complement.
CATCATAGTTAGGAATAAAGCTAGATTGGTTGCAAAAGGTTACAACCAAGAGGAAGGCATAGACTATGACGAAAACTATGCTTCTGTAGCAAGGTTAGAGGCCATTAGGTTGTTGCTAGCATATGCATGTTTGATGGATTTTAAATTATTTCAAATGGATGTTAAAAGCGCATTTTTAAATGGTTAGATTGATGAGGAGATATATGTTGAGTAGCCTCCTAGATTTATTGATTACAAACATCCTAACCATGTTTTCAAATTGAAAAAAGCTTTGTATGGTTTGAAACAAGATCCAAGGTCTTAGTATGAGAGATTGAGCAAATTTCTGCTTGACCAATCTTCATAAGTTGACAAATGGACAAAACCTTGTTCATTAAGAAAAGAGGCAATGATATCTTGTTGGTTCAAATCTATGTTGATGACATTATATTTGTTTCAATTACAAGATTTTGGTGTTGAGTCAAAGAAATACATTGCTCTATGACAATACAAGTTCCATCAACATATCCAAGAATCCAATCATGCATTCAAGGACTAAACATATTGAGATAAGGCATCATTTCCTCAATGATCATATCCAAAAGGGTAATTGTAAAATTGAATTCATAGATACTTTAAATCAATTGGCTAACATCTTGACAACACCTTTGGGAAGAGATAGGTTTTATGCACTTAGAAACATGTTAGGCATACTTGATGAATCCACATATGTTAGCATGTCTTTTTAATTGCCCTTTTATTTGATGATTCACTAGATAAATACCATACATCAAAATGCTTAAGTTTGAAGTTTCCTGCTGCATAATCATTGAATACTTTGCATAATTCACTGTGATAATCGATTACCTTTTAGGATAAACAATTATTTGATGTTTGAATGCTATTTAGAAACATTTTGATGCTTATATAATTGATTACCTCAACGATATAATCGATTACTGGATGATTAAATTGAATCCAAATTTTTTGAAATCTTAGGAGTAATCAATTACATAAGATACAAAACTTATGATGACTCAAAACCTCACTAGTTTAATCGATTACATACTATGGTAATCGATTATTGTATGTTGCTCTGGTTTATGTTCTCACTGGTTTAATCGATTACATATTGATTTTATCGATTACACCATAAAGCATAGCTTTCATAATCGATTACGTATGGCATTACTGCAAATTCTGAAGATTTCTTGGAAATCTAAACTACCATATCTACTCTTAAATTCAAAATTCAAATTGCCATTGAGCATTTAAGCCTCTGGGTACTCGAAAAAGCTATATATACATTCAAAATTCAAAATTTGAACCCTAAAACCCCCTATAAATACAACATTACACAAGAAAGAAAATCCACACTGAAATTCATTCTCTCCTCTCTGAGCTTATTGACTTTTTTAGCTTTCTTCTTCTTTTTCTCAATCCCATACATTGCCCACTTATCTTTTCTAAACCCAAGCTACCATGTCTACCTCTGAGAAAATCAAAACTGGCAAAAGAAAAGATGGGGTATCCTCAAATCCTTCTGGGAATAGGGTGAATTTCTGGTTCCCTGAAGAAAAATACAAGATGAACTATATCCAGTTCAATGCTACAAAGTTGGTCATGCTTCCAAAGTATTTGGACCTTGACTGGTTCATCCATGAGAGATTCCATTTCCCTAATATTCTTGAAATTCAAGGTTTGAGGAAATTTCTTGAGCTTAAGGGTACTTTCTACCCTGAGCCGGTGAAGGTGTTTTACACTTGTGCAAAAGCTAGCATGGATGGGGTAATTTGCTCTCAAGTGAAGGGTGTTCCCATGGTGATTGATGAAGAGGTTTGGTCTGCTATAGTTGGGATTTCTCCTGTTGGAGTTAGGAGATTTGAGGAAGAAATTGGTGGTTACAACAAAAATGATACCTATAGAGGGATGCTTTAAGACCCTAAAGTTAGGCTGAAGCTAAGGCTTGAAACTAGTAATATGACAGGTGAAGACAGGCTTCTTCACTATATTATCACATATATTTTGGCTCCAAGGTCTACAAACCATGCCCAAGCCACTGATGATGACTTACAGTTGGTATATGGCATAAAAACTTCTACCCTAAATTAACTTGGTTCTTGTGTTTGTTGAAATAATGCTGAAGGCCTCTACATTGATCAACTATAACTTTCCATATGCTGTGCTAATCTCTAGGTTTATTGACTATTATAAAATTGATGTTTCAAATGAAATTATCGACAACACAACTGACACCACCAACCTCATCAAAACAAAGCATCTGAACAAGCTTGGTTTGGTGAAGACTCCTTAAGGTTGGCAGATGGCTGGTCAGCTACCTCAAGCTGAAGGTGCTGAAGGAGAAGCTCAAGAAGAAGAGGAAGCTGAAGAAGGCCTTGCTCTCACCTCGACTTACCATCTTATTATTATTGATTTTTAAATGAAATTTTTTTCGATTTGCGTAAAAATACCAAACCACAAATTTCCATTAGTGAGTAATATTTATAATTCTGAAGTAACATATAATAAGAGTACAAAAGATTTTTCTTCACTAATTGATATTTATAAATCTGATGTATAATAAAATACAGATTGGTATCAATTCTATTACATAGTACAAACAACTAAAACACTCCGTAACAAAGAAATACATCTTCAAACATAACCTCTTCAAAATATTACATCTTCAAACAAAATTCTCTTCTTGTAGACAGCTAATAGTCTCTCTTTGCTGTTCATCTGCTCGCTCGAATAAAATCGAGGTCATAGCAGGTGTCAACCATAGACACAAAGTACAGGGTAAGTTTATGATAAACATAATTTAAGCAACAGAATATATTCAATATGTAGGTATTCATAACAACATCCTCACACTTCATGTGATGTGATTTCGTACTGCAAGAGTCACCCCTAGCTCAGACTTCTCTTATCTGAACGCACTGACTCAGTTCTTGTAACTATCTGACACACCTCCTCTCTGAGGCAACTCTTATGATACACATGAGATGGTTTCACTTATGCATGACTCATTCATTTTATCAACTTATATGTATTTTCCACATCAATCTCCAATCATTGTCTCACATAATTTACTCAGAGATTCAATTTAAATCAAGTACAAAACTCAGCTTGTTACTCATGTACAAAAACTCAACATATCATTCATATACAGAGATTCATAGAAACACTCAACAACACACGAAATTTAGAGAAATTCATAGAAACACTCAGCAACACATGAACTTCAAACACTTATTCAAACACAAACAACACTTAAACTATCTTTATCATAAAGCCTCCCTATACATACCTTATAACCTCTTATGAAGCTTGTCTATTTCTTCCTAATGGTACTAGCTTCTACACGTGATCTTCAAGGGAAAGTGGAGTAGTCTCTTTATGCTTTGGAAAGGAAAGGATGAAAATGAAATGAAAGAGATGGGAGAGAGATTCATATGAAGGTGTAGTAGGACGAAGTCTTGAGAATAACCTCAACTTAAGGCCCCCCTTTATATAGAGTTTGGAAAATAACAGAATATTTACAAAAATCTCCTAAGTCATGATGCTTCCATTACAAGTGTCCCTACACTTGTCATGACCATTACAAGTGTCCTACCACTTGTCATGGTCTTGAAGCTTCTTCCTTCTTTCTTCCAAGTTTTCCTCCACTTGGCAAATCATGAAGCTTCTACATGGTTCTCCATCTTTCGCGTGACCATCCAATAAATAGGAGAAGATGTTTCTTTTCTTCATGCCATCTTGTACACATGTCCTTCAAGGCATGACACCTTTCTTCCAAATGTCCTCTTACTTGGCATGTTCATGAAGTTTCTCTTTTCTTCTAGCTTATTCACGTGGACAACAAAGAAAGAGGAGAAAATTTACTTTCTTTCATGCTACTTTGTATAAATAATTCCCAAAGCATGATGACTTCTTATCCCTTCATCAATGGTGGTTTACAAGTGACTAGATGTTTCTTAAGCCTTTATGATTGTATCTTATCATTTTAATTTATGAAGCTTAAGATATTTTTCTATTTATCATGTTTTCATTTTCTTAAAGAGAAGAAAATTATGTGGTTTTCCTTGTATCCACATGTCACCTTTTATGAAGAAGAAGAATTCAATTTAAAGATAGCTTCACACATGGCATTCATTGGAAGGAAGTAAAATTCAATTCGAATTTATCTTCACACATGGCCTTTTATAGGAAGAAGTAAAGTTCAATTTGAACTCTTATACCTAAAGGATAATATTAAATAATAGAACTCTAGAGTTTTCTAGAAACTGACTTCAATTATAGTATAAATTGCTCACAAGCAGTCTAGACAGAATGCCACACAGACTTTACATACAATACTGCTCTTACCTTAATTCTGATTAGTCCATACTACTTTTGACCATTAAAATTATTAAACCATTTTATTAAATAAGTCTATATATACTACAATTAAGAGAAAATTCCATAGATTTTATTTATCATTTTCCCATATTTTTCTGATGCTTGAATTCTTCTGAATAAAGTCTCAAAGTTATTACCTTATAAAATTCATAGAAATTCTATTCTAGGGTTTTCTGTCACAAAGTATTTTGATAATCTGTCATCTAAGAGTATTTTGTAATTTCATCAAGTTTTCACAAAATCTCTAAGGGTGTCTCAGACAGTTTTAGTCTCAGGGGTATTATGGTAATTTCAAAGTATCCAAAGGTATTTGTGTAATTTTTACCTTAAGGGCATTTCTGTAATTTTTGCTTCAAGGGAAGGGTAGTATGGTCATTTCATTTAAACTATTTTTGGTAATATCTCTAATTAATATTTCGCCCAAATAACTTAAATATAGATCAATCAAGTCTCACATAACCTAACACTCATATCAAATAGTTGTGCAAGAAACATTTTGACTATACATTTGCAGTTATTGAAATTTTAGGGTGTTACAGTACAACCCCTTTGAATCTCTAATGATTCAGAAGATGGATGCTCTGTTGTCCCTACATCATGAACATAGGGCTGAGACCAACTCATCCATGGAAGAAATGAGATCTAGGCTGGAAAATATTGAAGCTAGGATTGTCCTTGATGAGTTTGACAAGCTCTAGATTAGGCTGCTTAAGTGTGCTCTCTGATTACATGTTGTCTTGCTATGTTTCGTATTTTGTTTCTTGATGTGGCTTTCTGATTAATGTTTTATTTTATTTCTAGATTACTTTTAGTTAAGTGTACTCTTTAATAATTAATGAAATTATGTTTCTTCCTTCCTTATTTATCTTAATCTTACAATGATTTTTTGTCTTTGATAAGCTAACTAGGGGGAGAAAATAAATTGAAACAAATGATTGATATTAAAGCAAATGATTGAACAAGAAAGAAATGTGCTTATTGACTGAAATATTGAATCTTATTACTCTGAATCTATTTTTTTGAAGTTTGTGAAATATTACCAAAAATAGGGGGAGCAATCTAAGAAATTATCTATGTTTGTGCAAGGCTACTTAACACTTGATATTGGCAAAAGGTTAAATTAATTTTAGGTTAAGTTTGAAGCTCCTATCATTCATCTTTCTCATGCACATAAAAAGGCAACAAATATTCAATTGATATTTGGCATGATCAAAACCAAAAAAGGGGAGATTGTTGGATATAGGGGAGCTGAAGAGCATATCAAGGATGAAGCCCTTTCACTTAAAGATTTTAGCTTTTTACATGCCATTCAATTGAAGGCATTTGTATTTGTAAAGTAGTTTAAGATGCCTATCTTGTGATCCTTGCATAAAGCATAAAAATATTCATGCATACATGTTTTAAGAAAAGAACATAAAGTTTTCATGTTAGCATTTGAAAAGAAGGATTCCATGGCTTAGATTTTGAAAATTCCATTTTGCAGTGCTTTAATTGATAGATAATCAATTACCAGTGTCTGTTTATTTCTGAAAAAGCCATGAAGAACACCTTAATTGATTACCAGCAAATCGTAATCGATTACATAACACAAAATGCAAAACATGTCTGTCTATATTAATCGATTACCACTCTACTGTAATCGATTATCAAGGCTTTATATAAAACATGTCTGTCTGTCTTAATCAATTACCACTCTACTGTAATCGATTACACAAGTTCATTTAAGAATATGCATGACTGCCTTAATCGATTACCACTTACTGTAATCGATTACCAAGGCTTATTTCATAACTGAGACTATCTGCTTTAATTGATTACATCACATATTAATTGATTACATTGTTAATGAAAATTTTCCAGTTTGTCTCAAGAACATTTTAATAGATTACTTGTTATATTAATCGATTACATATCATAAATTAATCGATTACATAACGTATTAATCTATTACATTCTGTTATATTTGTTTTCTATTTAAAGCTTTTGGATTTGTACTTTGAAATACAACTTACAATCTGAGTTTACGAATTACTCAACATTCTCTAAGCTTTCAAAGGTCCAAGAAATGGATTTTCTGAGTGATACATTTCTTGTTTAAGATCAAACGATTAAATGTTTCATTGATGATGATGTGTTAAGACAAGATCCTTGAGAAGAACTTCAAGAGAGTTAATTTTCTGATCATCAACATTCATACAACCTGGAATTGATTGGTAACATTCATTCATTCAAATCATTCACTAAGGATCACAGGTTGTGTCTTTCTTAAACTTTTCTAGTTAATTGTTTTGTTTAATGTTTGTGTAAGGCTAAGATCAAAATAGTTTTCTTTCAAGCTTTCTAGAGTAGTGTTCTCTATGGGTAAAGAACTGAGTAGAGTTCTCAGGTTCTTTGTTATTTGATTTCTAATAGGGTGTTAGAATTATGATTCTTTATCTAGGGTGGATAAGGATAATCACATGTAATAGCTTGTAAAAGAATAAATTTGATTTAGTAGAACTCTAATCTAGTTTCATTAGAAGAACTGGATGTAGCTTCTCTTGAAAAGTTAACGACTATATGTTTTTGTGTTGATCTCTCTATCTCTTCTTGTTACCTTGATCTCTTGACAATTGTGATTCCTTTCTTAATCAACAAGTGCAGATTTTTGTCATTGATTCCTTGGACTGAGTGGTTTGGTTGAATTGAAGTTTCATTGATTTTAAAAAGTGATAAAGATCCTTCAACTATGATTTTGTAAAAGTTTTAAAAGGTCAAGTTTATACCAATTCCCCCCTCTTCAAAATGCAACATGGGAACTAGAGAGTCAGATGCGAGAAGCATATCCAACCTTGTTTGAGTAAGGTAAATTTCGGGGAAGAAATTTCTAAAAGAGTGGGAGATTTGTAACGTTGGAATTCATTTTTTTTTGGAAAAGAGTTGCATTTTATTATCAACTTTGTTTTTTTTGTTTTAGTTGGTTCCTTGATTCCTTTTTGATTGGACATGTAAATTCCAGGCGTAAATACGTGTAAAAACTAAATTAAGTTCTGACATGTGAATGATATGTAATGGTTTAAAATATACATACATGTATTCATTTATGTATTTATGTGTTGTTTGACAAAGGTATTACCGTGAAAAAGTTACTCTTATTTTCATAATCAAATTAATGGAGTCTTCATTAAAATTTGAAATTACACGATTAGAGTTAGTGATATCGTAGTGACGAGGCGGGTCGTTACATTAGTGGCAAAAAAGCAGGTTGAACCTTTTCAGCCAGTAAGTTGTGAGTCTGCTATATTTCTTTGTGCATTAATGTCTCGAGAGAGAACTGTTGCAGAGGAGTGATTTCTCTAGGCATCAGCTCCCAAGAGTGATTGAGTAGGGACTTGAGATAGGTAATAAAATTGTTTTATTCCTTTTTATTGTGTGTATTCTTTCCATGTTCTCATTTCCTAGGATGTGTCGGGAGTGATGACTGTACGAAATGATCGTGCAATAGCTAATGCTCTCCAAGCTTTAGCCCAAGCTATAGGGAGTCAAAATAAAGGAGAAACTACTGGAGCTGCTGAGTATCAAGGGTTGGATCGCTTCCAACGAAACAATCCCCTTGCTTCAATGGAGGATACAACCCTGATGGTGCTCAGAACTGGATACGAGAGATTGAGAAATTTTTTTGAGTAATAGCATGACCGGAGGAGCAGAAGGTTGCTTTTAGAACCTACACCCTGGTAGAAGAAGCTGAGTATTGGTGGGAGAATACTCGCCAATGCTTGGAGGCTGAAGGTCAAGCTGTGAATTGGGAAACCTTCTGTTAGTTTCAAAGGAATCACTTGAAGAATGAACAAAGAATCAAGCTTGGTTTTAGCTTTCAACATGCCTTGAAGTATTGAAGAATAACTTGTGATTAAATGTAAAAGGAAGAAGCATTTCTGGTTATCCAAGTGCATTGCATTCACATCATTCATTAAGTCAATTAGATTAAGAAATAGAATTCATAAGGCTTTGATAAAACTGTTTAAGTTTTTGAATCAAATCAAAGGTTTTTGGAAAAATAAGTTTTCTACTGGTTTAATCGATTACATCCAGATAAGAATCGATTATTTTGTTCTTAGTGCATTCTGGAAAACTTTTCAAGAACAATGTAATCGATTACGTAACGGTTTAATCGATTATTTTACCTTGGTTCACATATAAACTGCCTTGATGAACATTTTAATCGATTACCAATGAGCTGTAATCGATTACATAGGCTAAACAAAAAAAATCACCTCTCTGTCTTAATCAATTACCAAAGACAGTAATCGATTATATCATATGCTTATGCTTAACATGTTTTGCTGCATTAATCGATTACCAGAATCCGTAATCGATTACATAGTGTATTTCAAGTTATGAAGCTTCCTGTCTTAATCGATTACAAGACGGAATAACCGATTATTCTATTCGTTGCTCATATCTAGAAGTTTGTTGAACAGTTTAATCGATTATAGTCTTGAAATAATCGATTACAGGAGTGTATGTAATCGAATACTGACGGTTAGAAAGTTTGTTATAAATAGAACCCTTGCTCAGCTTGCTTAAAAATTTTTATTCAATTTCATATTCTGAGCATAGATAAGCTTTCTAAACACATTCTTAGTGATATTCTGGGTTCTATGAGTTCTTGCTCTCACTAAAACACTTATGGGTTGTTAAGTGATTCTTGAAGCAAGAAGATTCTTTTTAAAGGATAAGGAAAGTGATGTTCTGAGATTGTTTTCATTATTCAACCTATTGTATTCATTCATTTACATGCCATTCATTGGATCATCAGGTGATTTCTTTCCTTAAACTTTGTGGTTGTAATTCTTTTGTGATCTTGTATTTGATTGTCTATTGTAATTGGGTTTCTTGCTTGTAATCTAGAGATAGAGTTTCTCTAGGGGTTGTGCTGAGTAGTAGTGGGGTTGTCTCTAAGAATCTAATAGTGTTTTAGATTTCTGAACTTTATCTAGGGTGGATAAAGAAAGACTTTGTAATTACTTGTAAGAACAGAAAATTGCAATAGTGGAACTCCATTCTAGTGTTGAGTGGAAGAAAACTGGATGTAGCTTCATAGTA
>PYAF01006313.1:17558-30768 GCA_007407185.1 Glycine tomentella | reverse complement strand
ATCTTGATTTCTCTCTTGATTATATTCTGTTCAACTTGATTGTCTTGCTTTGTTTATTAATTCAATTTTGAGCTATTGGATACCTTGGACTGAACATTTGATTGAATAAGGATTCTTGGTTTCAAAAGTGATAAAGATCCTAAGGGAAAACTCTGATTTTGTTTAAGAAAATTTTAATTTACCAAGTCTAACCAATTCAGCCCCCCTCTTGGTTAAGTGTGAAGTGTTCCTATATTTTACAATTGGCATCAAGAGCTAGGTCTTGAAAGTTACTCAAGATCACTTTCTTTCAAAAATGAATGCTACACAAATAACCTTCAAGGAAAGTGCTTTCTGAAACAAATCTCCTTTGTTTGAGGGGGAGCATTTCAATTTTTGGAAAAATAGAATGAAGATCTTTATTCAATCTTATGATCCAGGTGCTTGGAATGCAATTGAAAAAGGTCCTAGGGTACCAATCAAAGTTGTTGATAATAACATGATTCCCAAAGATTGGGATGAGATGAATGATGAAGAAAAGAGGATTGCTCAGTATGATTTTAAAGTCAAGAATATGATAACTTCTGCTCTTTCTTCTGATGAATTCTTCATAACAGTTACATGTACAAGTGCCAAGGAGATGTGAGAGATGCTAAAAATCACCCATGAAGGAATTGAAGAGGTGAGGAGATCAAGAAAGCACTCTTTGATACATAAATATGAGATGTTCAAGATGAACCAAAATGAAAGCATCTCTCAACTCCAAACAAGATTCACACACATAGTGAATCATTTCTTAGGACTTGGGAAGACCTTTGATGTTGAAGAATTGAACATCAAAATCTTGCAGTGTGTCACTAGAGCATGGCAACCAAAAGTGACAGCTACCAAAGAATCTAAGGATCTCTCACAAATGACCATGGCTGCTCTTTTTGGTAAGTTACTTGAGTATGAATTAAAATTATCTCAACTAACCTTTGGTGAAGATGCAGATAGAAAAAGCAAAGGAATTGCACTAAAGGCTGCAACACCTAAGGTAGAAAAAAGAAGAAAACTCAAGTGATGAGGAAGATGAAGAAAGCATGAACTTGATTGTGAAAAAGTTCAGCAATTTTCTAAAGAAGAATAAGGGCAAAAGATTCACAAGAAAACAACAAGAGCAATACCAACAACAACACTAGCAATATCAAGAAGATTAACAACAACTTCACATGCTTTAAATGTGGCAAACCTGGCTAAATAAAATCAGAATGTTCAATCTACTTGAAGAAACAACAAAGTGACAGAAAAGGCAAGAGAGAAGCAAAGCCAAGAAGAGCCTACATTGCTTGGGAGGACAATGATTCTACAACTTCTGAATCCTCCACTGAATTAGAGGAAGCTAACATGTGCCTTACTTCAATTGTCAATGAAGAGAATGATGATCTCTTAGATGAAGAAGATGAGGCAACCTCTGAACTTGATTAAGCCATTTTTGCTTTTCAAGAGATGCATAAAGAGGCTAAAAAGCTTGCTAAATCCAACAATAAGCTTAAGAAAAACCTTGAGGATCATCTTGCAAAAATAATGGAATTACAAACTGAAGTTTGTAACTTGAAGGAAGAAAATGAAAAACTTACTTCAAGCTATAAATCAAGTGGTTGTATTTGTGTCTCTTCTTCTACAACTAGTGACAAATATGAAATGCTACAAAAAGTTTTTCATGAGTATAGACTTAATCAAGAAGAAAAATATATGTAGATTGTTTCAAAGAACAATGAGTTGATTGATATCTTGGAAAAACTCAACAAAGGAAAATGTGATTTGAATGATATGTTGAGTGCTCAAAAACAGTTTGGTGACACTTTTGGGTTGAGGTACAAAAAGAGTTTTAAAAGTGTTCAATAGACAACATTTGTACCTCCAAAATAGAAGAAGAGGAAGAAACCAAGATTCCATCAAAAGAGGTTCTTTAGAAATTCATATAAAGCTGTTGTTTGTCACTATTGTATAGAGAAAGTGTCACTATTGTATAGAGAAAGGACATACATCTTATCAATGTTTTGCAAGAAGATTTTATGTCCCAAATGGTGAGTGTATTTGGGTAGAAAAGAAAAAGCAAGCAACTAACCCCTTTGGACCCAAACTCAAATGGGTACCTTCTCCTATGAAGTGATTTGTTCTTTTTGTAGGTATGTCTTAGAGCAAGCTCTTCCTTATGGTATCTTGATAGTGGCTGCTCAAGACATATGACCGATGACAAGTCCTTGCTCAAAAATCTTACACTTAAAGATGGGGGCTATGTTACTTATGGAGACAATAACAAAGGGAAGATCATAGATGAAGGAAACATTGGTGACAGCTTGAACACAAAAATCAGTAATGTACTCTATGTTGAAGGCTTAAAGCATAATCTACTAAGCATAAGTCAATTATGCGATAAAGGTTTCAAAATTTCTTTCAATCAAGATTGCTGCATGATATGTGATGGTAAAAGTGGAGAAGTAATCCATATTGGCAAAAGAAAAGGTAACATTTATTTGCTTTCCATAGACCATGCATTATTCCACAAGACTACATGCTTAATGAGTAAGTTAGATGAAACATGGTTGTTGCATAGGAGAGCTAGCCACATTAACATGCACCATATGAATAAACTCATTAAAAAGGACTTAGTAAATGGCCTACCAAAACTCAAATTTAAAAAGGACAAACTATGTGATGCATGTCAAAAGGGAAAACAAACCAAAATCTCTTTTCAAAGTAAAAACATTGTTTCCACCTCAAGACCACTTGAATTACTGCACATTGATTTGTTTGGTCCTTCTAGAACCATGAGTTTAGGTGGTAACTACTATGGACTTGTTATTGTTGATGACTACTCTAGATTTACTTGGACCATGTTTTTGAAATCCAAGAGTGATGCTTTCCATGCTTTCAGAAAATTGGCCAAACTTGTTCAAAATGAGAAAGGGTGTAAAATTATCTCAATTAGAAGTGATCATGGTGGAGAATTCCAAAATGAACATTTTGAAAAATTCTGTGAAGAAAATGGAATTAACCACAACTTTTGAGCTCCAAGAACACCTCAACAAAATGGTGTTGTGGAGAGGAAAAACAGATCACTTGAAGAAGGTGCAAGAACACTTCTAAATGAGAATAATTTACCAAAGTATTTTTGGGTTGATGCAGTAAGCACTGTTGTTACACTTTAAATAGATTACTCATAAGACCCATCTTGAACGAAAACACCTTATGAGTTATACAAAGGTAGAAAATCCAATATTTCTCATTTAAAAACTTTTGGCTGCAAGTGTTTTGTTTTAAATAATGGGAAAGAATCACTAGGAAAGTTTAATGCAAAGGCTGATGAAGCTATATTTCTTGGATATTCATTGCAATGTAAAGCATATAGAGTCTTCAACAAAGAACCATGCGCATGGAAGAATCTGTCCATGTAATTTGTGATGAATCTAACCCCTCAAAAGAGGAAAAAGATTATGATGAAGATGCAGGTCAATTGGAGCAAAATGTCCAGCTTGAGAAACTATCTATCAATGAGAAAAGTGAACCTAGTGCTGAAGCAATTCCATCAACTTCCAACCAAAGGCCAAAAGAATTGAAAACTACAAAAGACCTTTCACAAGACAATATTATTGGTGAAGTGTCAAAGGGAGTCTCTACTAGATCTTATCTTAGAAATTTATGTTGTGACATGGCTTTTGTATCTCAAATTGAACCTAAAGATACTAACTATGTCTTGCAAGATGAACATTGGATGCATGCCATGCATGATGAACTGAATCAATTCAAAAGAAATGAAGTTAGGAACTTGTTCCTAGACCTTCATCAATTAAGCCTATTGGTACCAAGTGGGTTTTTAGGAACAAACTTGATGAAAGTGGAATCATAGTAATAAACAAGGCTAGATTGGTTGCTAAATGTTACAACCAAGAGGAAAGCATTGACTATGAGTAAACTTTTGCTCCAGTTGCAAGATTGGAAACAATTAGGCTATTACTTGCATATGCATGCTTAATGAATTTCAAACTTTATCAAATGGATGTCAAAAGTGCCTTTTTAATTTGTTACATAGAGGAGGACATATATGTTGAATAGCCTCCAGGTTTTTCTGATTTTAAACATTCTAATAATGTTTTTAAACTGAAAAAAGCCCTCTATTGTCTGAAACAAGCTCCAAGATCATGGTATGAAAGATTGAGTAAGATCCTACTTGATCAATCTTTTGCAAGGGGAAATGTTGATAAAACCTTGTTCATCAAGAGGCATAAGGATAATATCCTATTGGTTCAAATATATGTTGATGACATTATCTTTGGTTCAACTAATCAAATGCTTTGTAAAGAATTTTCTGCAGCTATGCAAAAAGAGTTTGAGATGTCTATGATGGGAGAGCTAACATTCTTTCTAGACTTCAAGTTACGCAAATGAAGAATGGAACTTTCCTCAATCAGTCAAAGTATTGCCTTGAAGTCATCAAGAAGTTTGAGATGGAGAAAAGCAAAGATGCTACAACTCCTATGGCAACTTCAACATACCTTGATTCAGATGAAAAGGGGAAGAAGGTGGATGAATCCAAATATAGAGGAATGATTGGCTCTTTACTATATTTGACAGCTAGTAGACCAGATATTATGCTAAGTGTGAAAGATAGGGCCTTGAAGCCCGAAGGCATGTGAGAAAAACAAAATTTTTCAAGCGGAAACACACATACCACACAAGAATCATTCTTTAGGACATAGATGTTACCTTGTTTATATTCGAAATTTGATGATCAAGGTTAGGCTTGAAGATTCAAGCCCTCTAATGTTGATCCACACCACTTCTTGTCAAGACTCAAGAACACTTCTTGAACGAAAACGGAAGCCTTTCGATTCACTCCCCATTCTCTCTTAAATAAAGCTCGCCCTCGAGCCCTGGGCAGGCTACCAACAAACACCAAAGGAGGCAGGCTAGGCACACCAATGGAGAGGAAGAAGGTTAGGTTTTAAAGTGTTTTTACTTATCTAAGAGGCTCACCAATAGATGATATTGGTGGCTAAATTTTCAGCCAAAACTCACACAAAGGGGCACGTGAAAATAGAGGAAAGTAGATAGGGTTTTTCCGCTAAAACTATTGAGAATTATGATTACAATAGCACACTTTATAGAAGAAGTTGAGTCAGATTTTTTTAACCAAAAATTCTGATCATAAAACCAACAACATCCTATCTTATCCTCCTAAGACCAAGTCAATTACTTGGGATTTATTTTTTGCCAAATGATAATCATATATCAGCCGTATGTAAGCCCATAATCAGCCCTCAAACTTCTTCCTAAAATCTAGGATATGATCATGATAAGATGCTAGTTGAATTCAAATTCAAATCTAGCTCTTATCTTCTCCTTTTGATATGAAACTAACTACTATAGTTAATTCATATTTAAATTCAAATATTTAAATTCAAAATTTAAATTATCAAATTTAAATATTAGATAATTAATTTAACTATTTAAATTAATTGATAATGTCTTGGACTATCCAAGCCCATTAACTCCATTCATGTGCCCGTCTCTCTTTAAGATAAGTATCCAAACTCTTTCTTAGGCCAACAACCATTATTAGGCCCAAAACCTTTAATGCTATAATGTCATGACAATAAAGTGTTAGTGTGACACCCATTAGGTCCAACATAGCTACTGACATAAATAAGTTTGGGCCCAACAAGGCCACTACTCATTTAATGACAACAAAGAGCACTAGCAATGCTTTGTTGCCCCAGAACTAGTTAGGTAAATGACAAGATCATCCTATTAAATCTATTTGGTTTCTGTATGTATTTCCTTTCATCTCGGTTACCTTCCCATAAAACCTAGGGTAAAGAAACGTATCAGCCCTTGCGGTCTAGGGTAAGCTTTAATATGAAATAGGGAGTCTCCAATTTTCCTGACTCTAAAGGCAAATCATCTCATGATTTCTTGTACTATGCATAGATTCCTGAGTCCCGTAAATGTCATCCCGATTTCTCCGGCTTACAGATAACCTAATCTCTCACAAAGATTTGACGAATTCCTTCAGCTAGTCACCCTAGACTCGTGTTCTTTCAGGACATGCCCAAAGGTATACCTATGTGTCTCCATGTTTTAGGCAGACGAGGTATACAATCAAAGCATGTCTTCTAGAACACAGTCTAGGTGAAAACTTCTGGTCTAAGGAAAGACACACCCAAATAATAAGAGACTACTCTAATGATACTATCTGTGAGATTTCCTCATAGTTTCTTTGTGGGTTCGTTCAGTGCGAGGTATACCCTTATAGGTCCACCTACGACTTTAGCTAAGACATCTCCATGTTTGTAGCTCATGAGGTCTTTACCTTGTATCTGCATACAAGTAGCTAAGCCGTGCTAGTCTTACCCGAAATCACTGATCCCCATTCTCAGTGTCTCTAGACTAGGAACTTAAAATTTAGGACTAGACATCTAGTATCCTTGAATCCTCATGATCGTGATCCCATCACTGATACTCAAGAGATACCTATTCTATTCCAAGGGTTTTAATAATGATATCGAGATAGAATATGAAACAAGATAAAGAGCGCTTATAATTTATGCATGACAATATGAAAAGTACATGTACATCCTAATCTAATGAAAAGATTGTCTCTAGGACATCCATATACTAACAATCTCCCACTTGGCCTAGAGCCAACCAGACCTAAGTCGTAAACCTAAAGCCTCATGATGACTATAATGTTTTCTCTGAGAAACAACCTTTGTCAGAGAGTCGGCTAGGTTATCATTTGTTGGAATATAATCCATCTTTACATGCATCATATCAATGATCTCTCTAATCAGGTGATATCTGCGGAGCACGCGCTTAGATCTTTGATGAGACCTAGGTTCCTTTGACTACGCAATGGCCCCAGTGTTGTCACAATACAACTGTATGGGCTCATCCACACTTGGAACCACCCGTAGTTCAGTTATGAACTTCTTGATCTAGACGGCCTCCTTGGCTGCTTCTGAAGCGGCTATGTACTCAGCTTCTGTCGTAGAATCTGTTGTAGTCTCCTGCTTGGAACTCTTCCAAGATACTGATCCACCATTTAAGGTGAATAAGAACCCTGACTATGACTTGCAGTCATCTTTGTCACTCTGAAAGCTGGTGTCAGTGAATCCTTTCACTGAAAGCTCATCTACCCCACCATAGACCAGAAACGCATCCTTAGTTCTTCTCAAGTACTTAAGGATGGTCTTGATTGCTGTTCAGTGACCCTCTCCAGGGTCTGACTGGTATCTGCTAGTACTGGCAAAGCATATGAGACATCTGGTCTTGTACATATCATGGCATACATGATGGACCCAATAGCCGAAGCGTATGCAATTCCACTCATGCGGTCTTTCTCAGCTATGATTTAGGACATAGCCTTGGAAAGATGTACCCCATGATTGACGGAAAGAAAACCCCTTTTCGACCCTTCCATGTTAAATCTTCTTAGCATCTTGTCAATATACGTGGATTGAGATAATCCCAGCAACCTTTTAGATCTATCTCTATAGATCTTTATACCAAGTATAAAGGCCGCTTCTCCCAAATCCTTCATGGTGAAGCTTTCTGAAAGCCAGTCTTTAGTTGTTTGTAATGTAGGGATGTCATTTCCTATTAGTAGTATGTCGTCTACATAGAGTACTAAGAAAACGACATTGCTCCCACTATCCTTCTTGTAAACACAAGGTTCATCCTCGTTTTTGATGAATCTGTTACTTCTAACTATTTCATCAAAACGAATGTTACCATATGTTCTTGGCCTTTGGATTCAAAACCTTCAGGTTGTGTCATGTACACTTCCTCCTTCAAGAAGGCAGTCTTGACATCCATTTGCCAAATCTCATAATCGTGATATGCTACTATGGCAAGCATGATCCTAATAGATTTGATCATGGCAATGGGTGAGAAAGTCTCATCATAGTCAACACCTTGTCTTTGACGATATCCTTTCGCAACCAACCTAGCTTTATACGTTTGAACGTTGCCATTTGCATCAGTCTTTCTCTTAAAGACCCACTTATTACCGATAGGAATTTTTTCTTGCTGTTGTGGAACAAGGTCCATACCTTGTTTTGATACATCGAATCTATTTCAGATTTCATGCCTTCTAGCCATTTAGAGGAGTCAACGTCCTTGACTGCCTCCTCATAGTTCTTGGTTCATTATCCTCTACGGTTTGTTGATTCTCAATCACAAACCCATACCTCTCAGGTGGATAGATGATCCTAGTAGACCTACGAAGTTATGTGTTTACTTCTCCATTGGAGAATGTCACCTGCGGTGCAGACTCAAGTTCCTCAATCTGTTCTTGTGGTCCTTGAACTTCTTCAAGATCAATTTTACTCCCACTGGCTCCTTGAGAGAGTAAATCATTCTCAAGGAATTCAGCATTTTTGGACACAAACACCTTGTGTTCATCCAATGAGTAAAAGTAGTATCCCTTAGTACCTTTGGGATACCCCACAAATAGATATTTGGTGCTTTTAGCACAAAGCTTGTCTGATGTCAACGATTTGACAAATGTTGGCGATCCTCATACTCTGAGATAACTCAGGTTGGGTCTCTTACCATTCCATATCTCATATGGAGTGGTCTGAACATATTTAGACGGTACCCTATTTAGAAGGTATGTCGTCGTGTCTAAGGCATATCCCCAAAACAATTTTGGAAGTTGAGTCTCACTCATCATAGACCTGACCATGTCTAACAAGGTTCTGTTTCTCCTTTCGGAGACACCATTTTGGTGTGGTGTGTAAGGTGCAGTAAGCTGTGAGAGGATTCCATTCTCTACCAAATAATCCTGTAACTCATGGCTTAGATATTTGCCACCACGATCTGATTGTAATGTCTTAATCATTTTTCCACAATGTTTCTCTACTTCATTCCTATACTTCTTGAATTTTTCAAAGGCCTCGGATTATTATTTCATCAGGTAAACATACCCAAATATCGATTTATCATCCGTAAAGGTAATGAAATAGGAGTATCGTCCTCTAGCCTCTATAGACATTGGGCCACAAACATCAGAGTAAATGAGTTCTAATAACTCACTAGTCCTATGACTTTTAAGCCCTTTGAGCTTGTGACAAGTCATTTTCCCTTTTAGACAAGATTCACATTGTCCATAGGATTCCAAATCCATGGAATCTAGGTATTCATTTGCATGCATCCTAGACAATCTTGTTTCATTTATGTGCCCTAGTCTACAGTGCCACAGATAAGATTGATTATCTATCCTAGGTCGTTTCACATTCACATTGAGAACTTCTATTCCCGTTTCTAAAACATATAAGCCATTTACCAAAGAAGCAGTAGCATAAACCATATCATTCATAATGATAGAAAATGTACCATCCCTAATAGTAAAAGAAAAACCATCTCGTTCCAAACAAGAAATTGAAATAATGTTTCTAGAAATGCCCTGAACATAAAGGCAATTATTCAAATGCAATAAAAGGCCCGTAGGCAAAATGAGGTCTGTATCTCCAACAGCTTGAGCAACAACTCTTGCTCCATTACCAACGCAGAGGTCAATCTCATTCTTCTCCAATCTCTTGGAACTCTTAAGTACCTACAACATATTGCAGATGTGAGAACCACAACCGGTATCTAATACCCATGAAGTCGGATTAGCACAAAAATAATCGATCTCAATTATGTAAATACCTGAGGTAGAAGCATCACTATGTTTATTGTCCTTCACACTCTTCAGGTAGTCTGGACAGTTTCTCTTCCAATGGCTAGTCTTGCCACAGTGGAAGCACACAGTATCACTTTTGTCCTTAGGTGCACTCTTACCCTTCTTGTTGCCCTTCTTCTTCTTGGGTTTTCCTTTGGGCTTAAGGGAGTTTCCTTTTGTAGGCTCCTTAGCCTTACCCTTGGCCTTATTAGGCCCACCAATCAGAAGAGAGTGTGTCTTATCCTTTTTGATAGACACCTCAGCAGTTGTTAACATACTTAACAACTCAGGCAAGCTCACAAGCATCCCATGCATGTTATAATTCATAATAAATTGACTAAAGGAAGGTGGCAGTGATGTGAGGATTAAGTCATTACTTAGCTCGGCATCCATCACGAAGCCTAAATTTCCTAGCATCTTAATGAGCTCAATCATCTTAAGAACATGACTGCTCACACTCATGCTCTCAGACATCCTACACGAGAATAATTCTTGAGAGGCCTCATACCTCTCATGCCTGCCTTTAACATCATACAACTCCTTGAGATGCAAGATGATAGAGGGAGCATCCATATGCTCATGCTGCTTTTGTAGGTCAGGCGACATGGATGCCATCATGATGCATACTGCCATTGTATTGTCATTCATGTGCTGCTTATGAGTTTCCATATCGCAAAACTCGTAATCAGCTTCCCCTTCCTTAGGAGCTATGGGTAAATTACTTTCTAGAACATAAGCCATTTTCTCGGCCCTAAGAACAATTCTCAGGTTCCGATACCAGTCCGTAAAATTTGAACCGTTCAGTTTGTTCGTATCGAGAATAGAGCGCAGTGACAATTGATTAGTCATACTATTAACTGAGAAGATGTAAAGATAAACTAATCAATATATTGTCATGATTAGTCATACTATTATCATGCTAGTCATATCCTATGTCAAACATCTATCGGATTACACTAGTCGCTTTTGGACATGCATAATAAAACATACATTCGCGATACTCTATCTCATGCATACTAGTCATTTTTAAAACATACAAGCATATAAAACAGATTTTATATGAGAAAGTCATGGTGCTCATGCATTCTTTCTTCTTGCTCCTAGGCCGCAGCTCCATCATGAAATCTTCCATGCCTAAACGCCACTAGCCTAATTTTTCTAATTACAAAATAATTAAAGAAACTCCAATACATCTTTGGAGGAACAAAAGAATACACAAAATTTAAAATTCCAAATTTCAAGCCCAATTTAAACTAAAACAAAATTTGAATTCAAATTTAAAATATTTAAATTCAAAATTTAAATTCGAGCATCATGATCATCCCCTTCCATATCTGCACTTTAAAGGTTAGACAACTAACAAAAACACAATATTATTATTTCTCAAATGGCCGAAATATGCATCCAAATACATAATTCAAATTTTTGTTGATTCTTTCTCAAAGAACACAAAATTAAGTCATACAATCAACTATTTGTATACATATACTTTTTTGAGAAATTTTGTCACAACAATATTATGTTATGCTCATGAACAATTCATTATAACAAAAATAACAAGATCAAAATGAAAAAAATTAAGAACCCTAATTTTTATTCATGTGACCACGACATGCATAGAATATATTTTGAAAATAAAATTATGGAGAAAACAATGCATTTGAATATTCATATCATGGCTCAATCATATTCCTTTCTTAAAAGATGTTTCGTTTGAAATCTTTCACAAAGAATCATAAAGAAACAAAACCATGAACACATAAAGATATATGTGAAGCGTAATCATATTACAAACAACATATTATATCAAATAAGGTATCATCACTCGTCGATAGTAAAGCAACCAGGCTCTGATACCACTTGAAAGATAGGGCCTTCAAGCCCGAAGGCATGTGAGAAAAACAAAATTTTTCAAGCGGAAACACACATACCACACAAGAATCATTCTTTAGGACATAGATGTTACCTTGTTTATATTCAAAATTTGATGATCAAGGATAGACTTGAAGATACAAGCCCTCTAATGTTGATCCACACCACTTCTTGTCAAGACTCAAGAACACTTCTTGAAGGCTACCAATAAACACCAAAGGAGGCAGGCTAGGCACACCAATGGAGAGGAAGAAGGTTAGGTTTTAAATTGTTTTTACTTATCTAAGAGGCTCACTAATAGATGACATTGGTGGCTGAATTTTTAGCCAAAACTCACACAAAGGGGCACGTGAAAATAGAGGAAAGTAGATAGGGTTTTTCCTCTAAAACTATTGAGAATTATGATCACCATAGCACACTTTATAGAAGAGTTTGATTCAAATATTTTTAACCCAAAATTCTGATCATGAAGCATCCCACACGTGAAGAAAAGATAGAGTTTTTGCATTTCAAAAATTGCCAACAACCTCCTATCCTAACCTCCTAAGACCAAGTCAATTACTTGGGATTTATTTTTTGCCAAATGACAATCATATATCAGTCGTATGTAAGCCCATAATCAGCCCTCAAACTTCTTCCTAAAATCTAGGACATGATCATGATAAGATGCTAGTTGAATTCAAATTCAAATCTAGCTCTTATCTTCTCCTTTTGATATGAAACTAACTACTATAGTTAATTCATATTTAAATTCAAATATTTAAATTATCAAATTTTAATATTATATAATTAATTTAACTATTTAAATTAATTAATAAGTCTTGGACTATCCAAGCCCATTAACTCCATTCATGCGCCTGTCTCTCTTTAAGATAAGTATCCAAACTCTTTCTTGGGCCAACAACCATTATTAGGCCCAAAACATTTAATACTATAATGTCATGACAATAAAGTATTAGTGTGTAACCTATTAGGTCCAACATAGCTATTGACATAAATGAGTTTGGGCTCAACAAGGCCACTACTCATTTAATGACAACATAGAGCACTGGCAATGCTTTGTTGCCCCAGAACTAGTTAGGTAAATGACAAGATCATCCTATTAAATCTATTTGGATTCTGTATGTATTTCCTTTCATCTCGATTACCTTCTCATAAAACCTAGGGTAAGGAAACGTATCAGCCCTTGCGGTCTAGGGTAAGCTTTAATATGAAATAGGGAGTCTCCAATTTTCCTGACTTTAAAGGAAAATCATCTCATGATTTCTTTTACTATGCATAGATTCCTGAGTCCCGTAAATGTCATCCCGATTTCTCCGGCTTACAGATAACCTAATCTCTCACAGAGATTTGACGAATTCCTTCATCTAGTCACCCTAGACTCGTGTTCTTTCAGGACATGCCCAAAGGTATACCTATGTGTCTCCATGTTTCAGGCAGACGAGGTATATAATTGTTAGACTTTTGGCAAGCGTACCAATTGTCGTTGTAAGTTACAAAATTTATAAAAGTTCGTCTCCACAGGGACTTGTGCTACTCAGTTAATTCAAATAAAGCTTAACAGTTTAATAGTTTATGTACAGTGAGTGTGAACGGAGTTTCATGTAGTTGCGGATTAACAGAAATGATGAAAATTTAGAAGAAACGGAA
>PYAF01006312.1:165910-186188 GCA_007407185.1 Glycine tomentella | reverse complement strand
CGATACACAATTTTTATAAATCTAACACCATAAGCATAAACTCTTCAAATCAAAAAAACAATATTAACAATATTAAATAAATACACAAATCAAATCACATCAAATTTTTATTCAAAACTATGTCATCTAATATAATTACACATTAAAGGTATTAAAATACAAGATCAAATTCATCCTAATCCATAATTTACCGATAAAATTCCTGCTTCAAAAAATCAATATTTTATTTTTATAAGCACAACTTAAACATAAAACTATTTAAATTGTTGAAACAACATATTATTTTCATAATAATATATTATCACACAGACCTTATTGATTCCGTTAGATAGACCTACACAAATGATTCATATGACAAAAATGTGAAAATCTAATAGTTAATGTGTATTTTTAATTATTAAATTGAGCGTTTTAAATTGAGTGTGTAAAAATAGTATAGTCTACAGTTTTTTATTATTAAAAAGTAGTAGTCTACCAACATAAAACGCACTTTTCCTACCTAATATCACTTTTTACATTAGTGGTCTTTTAGTTGTCACATCGCCCTTCAACCATTGTAGAGGCCTAATTTTCTCTCTCCGACTATTTGGTCCCGTCCTCATAGTGGTCGCGATTGTCGATTACAATGGACAGGATGTTAGCATTACTAGCTTCAATCACAAACATGGCTTCGTTTGTGCCTTTGCCAAACCATACTGCTTGTTGAGTGGGCACAAATTCAAGCTCCCCAAAAAGAGAAAAGAGACAATATATATCATCGATCCCACAAAACAACCTGAATTAAATTGCAAAAAGGCAAAGTTTTCATTTACATACAAATTGTAACAAGTAAAAAAAATGATAATCTCCTATTATATCTGATATGATTGATAAATAATTATGTCCTTTAAGCATCTAATTACGAGTTTGATTATCAAGAATTGAATAACATTTATTGAAAAATATCATTTCCTTAAATATACTTTTAGTATTTCAAGATTAGTCTTTTACTCACGGTCAGCAATACCTTTTACAAAAAAAAAAAGTAACAATCCCTATTAAAAAAGTAACAATCCCTTAAATATAATGTGGAAGGAAAATTACCTTTGATGAACATAGGAAGGTGGATCAGGACGAGTATAAGCTAGAACAGCAGCGTGACCAAAACTCAGAGAAAAAGTGTTATGGGGATGATGGGAAAGAAATTCTCTTAGAGTTTTCTCTGGAATCTTAGGCTTGTTGGTTCCACTGTAAGATGCAGGGCTGTTAAGCTCTTCAGGTGGGTGAGCAAACCCTTGTGAAAAATGGACAACATTTTAGACCTCACAAAGTGTAAAGAAAATGTGACTATATGGTAATTTGATTTTAGAAGATTTTAATAGGGATTGTTATAGAGGTACAATAGTGTAGTATATATTTATATGATTATATAAGCTACTTAAAATGGAAAGAGGACAAAGGGATGAAGGTGGTCGAGGCCGCTGAATCATCAAATTGTGGGTGTGGGACAAAATTGAGATGGATAAGATTCACGAGTTTCGAGTTATTCTTATTTTTACTTTGTTATTTTTCATTTCATAGATATAAAATGTCAGTATCCCACGTGGGTCAGTGCATTCTACGCCTAGTTATCATGAGTCAGGTTAACGAAGCAAGCCACCTGAACCCAAGCAAAAGAATTTAGGTTAGGTTGAGTTTATGGATTTAATTAATTTGAAATTGTACTAATTTTATTACTTTAAGTTAGGTATTAGATTTAACAATTTCATAATCAACGGTTCGACTCATTGGTTGAGTTATTATAAATCTTCTATTATCTATCTTTATTCTTACATATGTATTTTTTTATTTTAATAATATCACATTCTAAAGAAAAACAATTTCACACTTGCATCAATCTGAATATAAAATCATGTTTAATGAAAATTTTGAAATACATAATGTAATTTTATGAATGTATTTCATAAAATAACTTTGACTAGGATAGGATACTAATTGTTTCCAATTTTTATAACTTTTTATTTCCAATTTTTTTTTCAATTTTATCATTTTAATAACAAATATTATAATTCAATTTGATGTGTGATTAAGTTCTTCCGATTTGCGTTAACATCTAAAATTAGAAAATTCCAAACCAGCAAAATTAAATTAAATTCTCCCAAACCCAACTCAATCATGGTTGACCCACAAATTCCCACCTTAGTTGCCATTTACCATGGGAGCAACTTACCTTGTACCGAGACCAAAGTCACTAAATTGGGAAAGCAACGACCAAATAATTAATTGTCCTTTCGGCCTTATACGATTTTATTCATTAAAAGTTCTCTGCCATGATTGATTTCAGCTTTCTCTTTCAATGATCCAATGGAATTACGTAAAGTATTAATTTATTTTTTTGTTTAAAGGTTTCTTTACACCTTTTTAGTACGAAATTAATCTTCAACCGAGTCTTTTATAAGCTAGCACTAACATGCAATTATGAGCTTTTCCTCGAGGTAAAATAAGATGAAGTGAGATATTTGTTCATCATCTGAATAAAATTTAGCAATGAAATGACATGTTAGAATTTTTTGGTAAATTATCGTGTGCTACAATAAACTATAGTATTTTGTTTTTCAAAGAGTAAGTTAACATTATGATCCTACAATTAACTATAGTATTTTGTTTCTCAAAAAATAAGTTAATATTATGATCATTTCGATGATATTTTGTCATTGGTGACTTTTTGAGTTATCCAATTGGGATAAGATAACTGTTACAGTAAGTCCACAGCCACTTTATTTGTCATAGTGAGAAACATATTTGTTCTGTTTTCACGAACAGGTATGTCTAGTAAAATTACTATTACGTTGATGTTGGATCAAAGATTTTTTTTGAGGTATTTATGAAGGAAACACCTCTTGAAATATCGATCACTATGCACATAAATACCAGTCAATGGAGGTGAGGTGTGTATATAATGATAATAGAAAAGTTAGGTCGAGAGAATGTGTACCTTTTTCTATGAATGTAACCTTTATTTATAGGCAAGTTATCTCGAGATTAACTGATGCCACGTTCCGAATATCTCGACTAAAATCTCTCTAACTGTTGAGATCACGATCTTTGTTGGTTGTGACTCTTCTCAATGGTCGTTGCATGCATAACTTGGATCTTATTGTTAAGATTCTAATACGTTGGATCCTTAATGGGATTTTCTGTGATTACCACCAATGAGCCCATATACTGAATCCGTGACAGTTGCCCCTCAGTCCAGTTGTCAAGGCTTCTAGGCAGCCTGGATGTATTAATCAGATTGGTATGTACCGAGTTATCTCTGACTTTCCTTACTGTAACTTTGCTTGGTACCGGGTTGTTTCTTTATCCATGCCTTGAGTGACCTGACATGACATCCAGAAATGGGGAATGTCCTTCACACCATTATGTCCCGTCATTAGCCGTAACACGCTACACACGCATTTAATGCAATGTCGCTTCATTACATGCCTCAATCATAACACTTGAATGGATTTGTCCTTTTTGCCCCCTCTGCGCGACGTTTCGTGTCTGTAAGTTTTACAGTCACGACGTTTCGTGCCTTTGACGGTTGCACTATCGTCTGCTTTAATAAACCATTTCCAAATCTTTTTCTTCACTTTCGTTTTATCTCAGTATTTCTCTCTGCATCTTGTGCGCCCTTTCTGTTGCGATTCACCACATTTTGCTACCAAAACCTTCAAGCAATTTTTCAGAACCAGGTATCTTCATCAACAACTTCTTTCTTTCTTTCCTGTTTTCCTTATAATTTTGTGGTAGTTTCATTCTTGCGTCAGCCTTTCTTCATTCTTGAATTTTAATTTCTGGTTTCCCACATTGCTACTTTTTTCCACCAACTTCTTGTAAACTCCCTGTTTTCCTCATTTGAAAATGAAACTTTCTCCTGAGGAAGAGGCAAAATTACGCCTAACCATATCCCCCAAAATAGGGTATTGGTTCTTTGGTCTTCCCCTTAGTGAAGAAGAAAGACAAAAAATCCTATTTCGCTCACATACTAGTGGGACATCGAAAATAAGAATTTCTAACAACAAATCTTCCTCAAATCAAAATCAGAACCAATTTGAGACTAGGACCTCCTCTAAATGTTCTCTGTCTTCGACTCTGAATCCTGAACCGCAAAATCCCCAATCATCTTTAGAACAGCAGAATCTTGCCGCAAAACCTTCATTTGAAACCCGGTTCGATCCGTGTATCGACTGTGTTGTCGAAAGTACCTATTTTTTAAATTCCGGCCTCGATGCCATGGTTGATTCAATACTATGGCGTTGTCGTCACAACCCGGTTCTCATACAAAAACCAACCCCTGCCCGACAAAGTAAAACGGCTATACCGGGTAATCCTCTTGGCCTTCCACTGAGTGTCGGCACACCTAAAGACATCATTCTCATCTCAGATGATACTTCCACACCGACAAACTCCTCTTCTCGCCTAATCAATATTTCTTCAGGCATGTCCCTGCTTTACTAATTATTACTTCTTTGACGTAGATATTTATGGACCCGTAATCTCCAGAACGAGTTGCAGAATCCCAGTCTGGCGAGTAACATCCTGATCCACCTTCACCAGCCCTGACCTCTAAATTTCCGTGGGTGACTCACGAAGTGTTACTCACATTGTCCGAGTTAGATTCAGGGAGCATTGCGGCCCTTCCTGTTTGAAATCAAGAGGGTTTCTCTATTTGTCCCCCCCAATCCCAACGGGCCTATCTACTTTTCTCGGTTGGGGAACGAACCTTATTTCTATAAGGATGTAATAACCTGGATAGGGATCTGATTTCCCCTATCCGATTTCCAAATGCAAGTTTTAAACCATCTTCACGTAACTCCCTTACAACTTCATCCAAACAGCTGGACTTTCATCAAAGCTTTTGAACACTTTTGTCAACATCTAGGAATCCCCTGTACTGTTTCCATTTTCTTTTATTACTTTTTTGTACAAACTAATAGACAAGTAGAGAATCCCCCAATAAAAAAGGATGGACTTCCATCCGGGGTCATACAGATCGTCGACTATTTAATGTCTATACTGACTCCTTCAAAAACTTCAAAAGAAAATTTTTCAAAGTTGTAGTCGACCCCGGCAAACAACTTTTTTTCCTTTGTTCTTCTGAGTCACGGGACGTAGAGTGAAAATTTCCACTCTATTGGACCTGTACCCACCATGACTTCCCGCCTTCCTCATACAGTTTTGAGGAAACGAGCTTATCAGACTCCGACGCTTCCTCGGTGACCCGGATAGCTGCATATAAGGAAGCTTATGGCCAACCTAGTGTCGCTTCTTATATGCGCCAGCTTCGATCCAGGCTTCCCTCTCGCTCGAGTGTGAACATGCCTACCTTGATTTGTTATGCCTAATTTTTCCTTTTCTAACTGCTTACTTGACTTTTACTTTGTAGTTGCTGTCATGGAACAACAGCCAGCCTCATCTTCTGCTCCGCAGAAACGACCATCCTTTACATCAGGCCCGGCTGCCAACGCTGCTGTTAATACAAAGTGCCACTTTGCGCCTTTAAACCCGGGTGCCAAACAAGGTAAACAAGCGACTGCTGAGTCAGCGCCTTTAAACCCAGGTGCCAAACAGGGTAAACAAACAACTGTTGACGCAGTGGCCGCTCATGCCAACATCCCCAAGCGACCTCTGCCCAATTTCCTTGCAGCTTTGAATGCAGGAAAAAATAAAAGGCGGAAACACACAGAATCTCAAGTGGAACCAGCTTCTCATGTGGAACCGGCTTCACTATCGGTTGATAACCCAGTCCCCGAAGCTCAACCTGAGGCCGCTATGACAGATGTACTAGCCCCGGTCCTCCTTACTCAACCTGCTTCAAATACTGCTCTTTTTGGTGAATCTAGGTTACCAGCTGGATACCTTTGGGAAAAAGGCATTGATGACGATATTTTTCGCGCACTTCGAGCACCCAAGCGCTTCACAGAGTCGGGTTGCCTCACTGATGCCGACCTTCAAGAGCTTTATACTATAGAAATAAATGCTTTCAAGTGCGCATCCCTGGTTCACAGTGTGGCCGTCTTGAAGAGCAGATATAATAGAGCAAGTGATGAGCTTCAGGTGGCTCTAGAGGAAACCCAGAAGACTCATGAGGAATTGCTCACAACTTCTGCTAAAGCAACTACTGACGTGGAAGCTGTCCGAGCCGAGCTTCGTGCAGCGCATGCCGACGCTACTTCCCTTCGTGCCGAGCTCCGTAGAGCAAAAGAAAATGCTGAGAAGGCTCAGTCTGTTGTGAATGCTACTCGAATTAGAAATGCCAGCATGACCAAACATTTAGACAATTTGAATTCATAATTTTCTAAGTTACAGAGCACTCTCAAATAGACTAAGGCGGACTTAGGGAAGGCCAGGGCAGAATTAAGGATGACCGAGGCTGATGCTGCCACTGTGAGGGAAGAGCTGTCAGTAGCGGTAGAAGGATCTTTTAACAATACCTTGGAGCAGATTTGCTTCTTAAACCCTAGGATTGAGCTAAACACTACAGGGATGCATTTCAGAGATTACGTCAGTGATGGAAAGCTAATCCCTCCCCCTTCTCCTTCAGTAACGCAAATGGAAGAAGATTGTGGGGAAGAGGAGAATATTCCTGCTAACCAAACTGTTGATCAAGGCCAATCCCGGGAAGCATGATGAAGGACCGAGATGCCGGGTTTAGTTTGTAATGTTCTTTTGTTGTTGGGGCCTTGGATCCCTATTTGAATTTTTATTAAACATTGTCGGCTTGTTCTCGGTTTATTCTGTTCAAAACCATTAAAGGTTGTGCTTATACTTGCAAACCATTCTTTACATTTGCTAGCACATGAATCCATAATATATTGGATTTTATTAGATGATTTAGCCAAAATCAAAAATATTTTTCGTAACTTGCATAAATATCCATCTGGTTTCCTCGACCAGGTATTTTATTGGACAAAACTTGCCTTTGCCACATGTTCCGGGTTATCATCCCAGAACTTAATCTTGACACACATCAATTTGCTACATATAAAAATATTGATTTTGTAACCAAATATTTCTATATTTCAACCTGATCAGGGTTCACATAGCGTATTTCTCTCGTGCCACGATAATAACTTTAACGCATGATATACGTGAAATCACAATAAAGACAACAATACTTTATTTATAAATTGTTATAAAATGACTCATGACCTTAAGTCACGATTACCGAATTACAAAGTTTTGTCATAAACAACTCACTATCCCAATGAAAAAGACACAACATGATACCCGGGTCGTAACCCAGCTCATGGCCTCAATCAAAGAGAAACAACATGATTTTTGAATTACAACTTATGAATCCTACAAAGGAAAATAAATCAATATTCTGCCGAAAACACGACTTATTGCTCTTAACAACAAAAGTGAGAACTCCTGACGAAACATTGGATCCAGATTTAACTATAATACACTTTAAGTTTATCCGCATTCCAAGTTCGTTTTATGGCCTTCCTATCAAGGGTTGCCAACACAAAATTTCCTTGTCCGAGTTTCTCTAGAACCCGGTAAGGTCTTTCCTAATTAGCTACCAGCTTCCCCTCTCTAGCATTCTTGTTTCCAATATCCGCTCGTCGGAGCACTAAATCACCTTTTTCAAAGGTTCGAAGTCATACTCTCTTGTTATATTTGGTGGCAGTCAATCATTTTGCCGCTTAATCCTGACAATGTGCATTGACCCGGACTTCATCTGCCAAATCCAGCTCGATAGCCAAAGTTCACTGTTCTGGTTTTTGTCCTCCTGAAGAACATTCTTCCTCCTCCAAGATGGTTGACCGATTTCAACTAGTATCAGCCTCACAACCATATGTCATTCTAAATGGGGTTTCTTTAGTGGACGTCTGAGCCATCCTGTATCCCTATAGAACATAATATAGTTGCTTAACCCAACTAGAACCGACTTCTTGCATACGCTTTTGTAAACAGTCTATGATCACCTTATTTGCAGCTTCGGCCTATCCGTTAGATTGTGGGTGTTCTACCGAAGCAAAATGGTGTTTGATATGGAAGCTAGCCATCATTTCTTGAAACCGCTTGTCAATAAATTGAGTACCATTATCTGTCACGAATTCACCCGGGATACCAAATCTGGAAATGATGTTTCTTTCGAAAAATCTTTGCTCCTGAGCTGATGTTATGGTAGAGACAGGTTCTGCTTCTATCCACTTCGTGAAATAATCCACTACAACTATCAACCATTTCAGCTGTCCTTCTGCTGCCTTGAATGGTCCCAGTAGATCCATTCCCCACTTAAAAAAGGGCCATGGAGCCGAGATAGATTTTAACTCGACTTGCGGGGACCATATTATCTTAGCATGCTTCTGACAACTTTCACATTTTTTAACGTGACTGCTAGAACCAGCTTCCATTGTCAGCCAATAGTACCCAGCTCGAAGGGCTTTCCTTGATAATGCTTTGGCTCCCATGTGCTGGCCATTGATTCCTTCATGTATCTCAGTTAACACATAGTCAACTCTGTCCGGATTCAAACAAACCAGCATCGGGGTATGTAACCCCTTGTGGTACAATTCATCATCCATAATCGTGTACATAACCACATCATATACCAATTTCTTGGCTTCCACCATATTATTTGGCAAGATTTCTCGTTCCAAATAATTGATCATGGGCCTCCTCCAGTCTTTAGCTGCCGAAATTATCATCACAGAACTTGGTTTGGAAACTTCTTGCTGAATGATAGTCCTATGATTTCCCGGGCTCTTTGTACTGGCCAGTTTTGACAAAACGTCGGCCCTGGAATTTTCCCCTCTAGGAATATGACTAACAATGACTTCGTCAAACTCGAGCATGATTTCTTTGACTTTATTCAAATACTTGGCCAACAGGAGCCTTTTCAACTGGTATCGCCCCTCAATCTGTGTTGCTACGAGCTAAGAATCAGTAAGTACTTTTACCATTTTCGCTCCTTGTTCTTTTGCCTGCAATAACTCGGCTATCAATGCTTCATACTCAGCTTGGTTGTTAGATGTTGAAAAGTTTAACTGAAGGGATTGCTTAATAGCTACTCCTTTCGGGTTTTTAATTATGATCCCGGCCTCACTTCCTTTGACATTAGACGAGTCATCCACGTATACTTTCCAAATATGTTCTGTTCCTCCATTAACCGAAGTTAATTCCATAACAAAATCAGCCAACGCTTGGGACTTGATCGTGTGCCGGGCTTCCTATTTCAAGTCAAATTCGGACAATTGTATTACCCAACTGATCATCCTTCCTGCCAAATTTGGTTTATGCATCACTTGCTGAATTGGCTGATTGGTTTTGACAATTACTGTATGGGCCTGGAAATAGGGGCGAAGCCTCTTTGTTGTTATCAACAGCGCAAAAGCTACCTTTTCCAGTCGTTGATATCTCAACTCAGAATTTTGGAGAGCCGGGCTTACAAAATAAACTGGTACTTTGACGTTGTTTGTTTCCCTCACCAATACTGCACTAACTGCTTCATCTCCTACAGATAAGTACGATATTAGCACCTGTTCGGGTTTTGGTTTTGACAATACATGTGGGGAAGCTAGACATTTCTTTATTTCTTTGAATGTAGCCTTGCAGTCTGGGTTCCATTCTACTGTGGCCTCTTTCTTGAGTAATCTGAAGAAAGGAAGTGTTTTCTCCACAAATTTCGGGAGAAAATGTATTAGAGCCGTCAATCTTCCTGTCAATTGATGAACCTCTTTTTTGTTTCTTGGAAACTTCATGTCCAACACGGTTTTACACTTATCTGGGTTGGCTTCTATTCCTTTATGGGTCAACATGGACCCTTGGAATTTTCCAGCTGAGACACTGAATACACACTTGAGTGGGTTCAAGCGGATGTTATATTCCCTTAGCCTGCTGAACATTTCTTTTAAATCTTGTATATGATCAGCCATAGTAAATATTTTCACAATCATGTCGTCTATGTAAACTTCAATATTTTGGCCAAGTTGATGTTCAAAGACTTTGTTCATCATCCTTTGGTATGTGGCCCCCGCATTTTTCAATCCAAACGACATGACATTGTAACAGTAATTTTCCTTTTCACTTATAAAAGCTATTTTCTCTTGATCTTCCGGATACATAGCTATCTGATTGTACCCGGAATAGGCATCCATAAAAGATAATAACCAGAACCCGGATGAATTATCTACCAGTTGATCGATATTGGGCATTGGATAAGAATCTTTGGGGCACACCTTATTCAAGTCAATATAATCTGTGCACACCCGCCATTTGCCATTAGATTTCCTGACCATCACTACATTAGATAACCACGTAGTATATTGGATTTCTCGTATAAACCCATCATCCAATAATTCTTTAATGTGCTCCTCCAGTGCCCGTTTCTTTTCTGGGGCTAGCTTCCTCTTTTTTTGTGCCACCGGCTTTGATTCGGGATATATCGATAACTTGTGGCAACAGAAATTGGGATTTATCCCCGATATTTTCGATGCTTTCCATGCGAAAACATCTTGATTATTTTTAAGGCATTCCATCAGTTTAGCTTTTGTAGTTGAGTCGACCGTGTTACCGATCTTGGTGATTTGCCAAGGCTGATCCCCTATTTGCAAATCTTCCAAGTCGCCTGCTGGCTCCAGTCTCCATTCCTCGGCATCCTCCCTCATGTCAAGTTTGACCATATTCATTGGTTTCCCCGGTTGGCGTTCCTCCATTTTCCTTACATTTCGATCCCCTTGACGTATCCGGGGTGGTGAAGATGATCCACCCTCACTATCTTTGACTACATTATAATAAAATTATCAGGATTCTTTCTGATCTCCACAGATTGTCACAATCTTATCTCTGTTCCCTGCTATTTTTAATTTTTGATGTTTAGTAGAGATTAGCATATCCCACTTATGAATAGTTGGTCTCCCTATAATAACATTATATGGTGAGGGGAAGTTGGCCACAACAAACGTGACCCGTTCTGATTTAAATACTTCCTTGGTGCCTAAAGTCATTCGAAGATCAATAGAGCCTTTAGGGTTAGTATTTTCCCCATTGAATCCAATTAACATTGTCTTGCATGGCTTCAAATCTTCTTCGTCAAGGTTCATTTTTTTGAACGCACTCCAAAGAATTATATCCGCAGAACTGCCGTTATCTACGAACATCCTTTTAACTTGGCAATTAACCAGAGTTCCAGTAATTACCAAGCCATCTTCATGAGCCGACACCACATCTTTCATATCCTCTTCTGTGAAGTAAAGTATATGAGGTTCTGTCCTATTACTTTTGCCTTTAAACTTGCGCTGATCTCTCACTGAAAGGACTTCTTTTAGATACTTCCTTATTTGATTGGTAGTATCTCCTCCTCCTCCCAAAGCTACAGAAATGACATTGCAAACAAACTCGGGTTCTAGAAACTCATCTTCATTATCGTCCTGCTTTTTTCTTTTCTCGTTCTCCTTCCCGGGTTTAGTTTCATTCTGACCCCTACCTTTACACTTGTTCTGGCGACCCTCGGTGTTTATCACATATTGTCTTAATTTGCCCTCTCGGACAAACTTCTCAATTGCATCTCGGAGATCCCAGCATTGATCCATAGTATGCCCTGGTCTGTTGTGAAATTCGCAGAATTGGGATTGGTCTATCCCGGCTTTCTTATATAACGGACGAGGTAGCTCCACCTTTTTCATGTCAGTCAAAGCAACTTCCCTCCAGACTTGTGACCGGGATGCATTTAGTGGAGTATATTTTTCGTATTTAACCTCATACTTTCCTGGCCTGAACTTAGCATTTGGGTTCCTTCTTTGATTCTGACCTTCGTGGTGTTGTCTACCTCTTTGGAATGGACTCCTCCATCTGGGACTTCTTTCTTTTTCTCTGCCCATCGCATTAGCAATTTCCATTTGTTCTAACTCCAAATACTTCTTTGATCGAGCTTTAAACTCCATTAATGATTTCACTGGGTCTTTGTATATTGATTTTGCCAGACAAGACGATCCATCTAACACGGCTGAAATGAGATGGACATGCACTTTTTCTTCCAGTCCTTGTACTTGCAAAGCTACTTCCTTGTGTTGGATATAGGAGGAGAATCATGAAGAGTGAAAGATATTGATTCAAGAATGTGTTTTGAGCTTTCAACATGCTTGGAGTGCCTTGAAGTTAATGATATAATTCAAATGTAAGAGAAAGACAATCTGATTGATCCATACATGCATTCATTCATTCATCTAAAACCTTAAATGACTTTTCCTAAAACATCAAAGCTTTTTATGATTCAATTAAGGTTTTAAATTGATTATTTTTTTTTTGGAAAAATGGATTTTCTACTGTTTTAATCGATTACCTAACTGTTATAATCGATTATTTTGTTCTTTGTTAAATCTGGAAAATCTTGATAAACAGTTTAATCGATTACCTATCGGATTAATCGATTATTTGGCCTTTGATTGAAACTAGAACTATTATGTTAAATGTTTTAATCAATTACTAACATTTGTAATCGATTACATAGTTGAAAATCATTTTTTAAGGCTTCCTAGTTTAATCGATTACCATCATTCGTAATCGATTATATAATTGAACAAAGCTTTTAAGGTTTGCTGGTTTAATCGATTACCAAACCTTGTAATCGATTACACAGTTCATTTTTGTGAGAAAATGTATTTCCTAGTTTAATCGATTACAGCTCAGGATAATCGATTATTTTGCTCGTTGCTTAAACCCAGAAAACTTCATGAACAGTTTAATCGATTACAGAAGTATTTTAATCGATTACATATACTAAATAATCGATAATCTGGCGCGTGCGTGTAATCAATTATTGTTAGTTACAAATTCTGTTATAAATAGAATTGAAAGCTTGGCTCGAAAATAATTTTTGTCCATTTGGAATTCTGAGTATACACAAGCTTTCTATTCTCTCTCAAACTGATTTTCTGAGCTTTATTACTTCTTGCTACTTTCAAATCATTCATGGGTTATTGAGTGAATCTTGAGCAAGAAACTTTTCAAAGATAAGGAAAACATGTATTGATTTGTTTTGTTATTCAACCTGAGTTTGGTAACACATGTGCATTACATTCACTAGATCATCAGGTTGTATTTCTCCTTAATCTTTGTGTGTAAATTCGTATTTGTATTTCTGTTGGAATTGCTATTGTAAAGTGGGTTCTTCTTGATTGGTTCTATAGAAGGGTTCTCTAGTGTAAAGAACAGAGTAGTGTTCTCTGGTTCTTGCTCCTTAGAAATCTAATAGGGTTTTAGTTTTCTATTCTTTATCTAGGGTTGATAAAGGGGAGATCTTGTAATAAGCTTGTAAAAGCAAGATTTATAATAGTGGAACTCTAATTTAGTGTTGATTAGAAGAAACTGGGTGTAGCTTCAGTTGTTAAGTGAATTAGTATAATTGCTTGTGTGATTGTTTCTTTATCTCTTATACTCTGATTGTTCATTGATTCTTTGTTTCATATTCATTGTTCAACAAGTTCTGTTTTCAGCTAATTGATTCCAAGGGGCTGAGCAATTTCATTGAGTAAAAAGATTTCTTGGTTTTGAAAGTGATAAAGATCCTTAAAACTTTGATTTGATTAAATTTTAAAATACCAAGGTTTAACCAATTCATCCCCCCCCTCTTGGTTAGTATGAGTATTCTCTTTATTTTCAATTGGCATCAAGAGTTGGTTCTTGAGAGTTATTCAAGATCACTATCTTTTCTTCAAAAAGAAGAATGAATACTTCGCAAATAACCTTCAAAGAAGGTGCTTCTCTAAACAGACCTCCTATGTTTGAAGGGAAGCACTTAAGTTTTTGGAAAAATAGAATGAAAATCTTTATTCAATCAAATGACCCAGGAGCTTGGAATGCTATAGAAAAGGGTCCTTTGATACCCATTAAAACTGTTGGCAATGAGATGATTCCCAAAGAATGGGATGAGATGACAGATGTTGAAAAGAAAGTTGTCCAATTTGATTTCAAAGCAAAAAATATGATAACCTAAGCACTTTCTTCTGATGAGTTTTTCAGAACAGTAAGATGCACAAATGCCAAAGAGACGTGGGAGATGCTGTAGATTACTCATGAAGGCATTGAAGAAGTTAGAAGATCAA
Source organism: Glycine tomentella (assembly GCA_007407185.1). Classification (NCBI taxonomy): domain Eukaryota; kingdom Viridiplantae; phylum Streptophyta; class Magnoliopsida; order Fabales; family Fabaceae; genus Glycine; species Glycine tomentella. The sequence continues at coordinate 172,110 of PYAF01006312.1, read as the reverse complement.
GAAACCATGCCTTGATCCATGAGTATGAAATGTTCAAGATGAACACCAAGGAGAGCATTTCTCAGCTACAAACAAGATTCACTCACATAGTGAATCATCTTTTGGGTCTTGGGAAGATCTTTGATACTGAAGAATTAAACATCAAAATCTTGAAGTGTCTCACAAGACCTTGGCAACCAAAGGTGACAACAATCAAGGAATCAAAAGATTTGTCAAAAATATCCATGGCTGCACTATTTGGTAAGTTACTTGAATATGAGCTTGAAATGTCTCAACTAACTTGTGCTGAAGATGAAGAAAAGAAAAACAAAGGCATTGCATTAAAAGTTGCATCATTAAAGTCTGAAGAAGTGAAAGAATCAAGTGAAGAAGAGGAAGAGGACAACATGAACTTGATTGTTAAAAATTTCAGCAAGTTCTTAAGGAAGAACAAAAACAAAAAGTTCAACAAGAACTACAACAACAGCCACAACAACAGCAGCAGCAACAACAACAACAACAACAACAAAAGGATTGACAACACTTTTACTTGTTTTGAATGTGGAAAACCTGGCCACATCAAATCAGAATGATCAATCTTTTTGAAAAAGCAACAAGGTGACAACAAGGGGAGGAAGGAAGAAAAATCCAAAAGAGCCTACATAGCTTGGGAAGATAATGAGTCAACTACTTCAGAATCTTCAACTGAAAATGAAGAAGCTAACATATGTCTCACTTCCACAATCAATGAAGAAGATGATGATCTCTCATGTGATGGAACTGAGGTAAGTTCTGAATATGATCAAGCTATTAATGCCTTTTATGAAATGCATGAAGAAGCCAAAAAACTTACATTTTCCAAGAACAAGCTGAAAGGAGATCTTAGATGACATGTTGCAAAAATTACTGAATTGCAAACAAATATTTGCAACTTGAAAGAAGAGAATGAAAGACTTGTTTCAAGTTATAAATTAAATGGTTGTGTATGTGATTCTTCTTCTACTAATGTCAACAAATACAATTTATTGCAAAAAGATTTTGATGATTACAAAAGAAGTCAAGGAGAAAAATATATGTCAAGCTTATCCGAAATCAGCTATTTGGTTGATCTTTTAAGAAAGCTATACAAAGGGAAATGCAACTTGGCTGAAATGTTAAGTGTGCAAAGGTATGCTGGAGATACTTCTGGTTTGGGGTACAAAAAGGGCTCAAAATATTCTGGACAAACTATATTTGTGCCTCCAAAACAAAAGAATCAAAGGAAGTTTATAAACTCAAAGATCAATCAAAATGCTTTTTTGAGAAAATCATCAAAATCTGTAACATGTAACTATTGTATGGAAAAAGGACATACATCTTACAAATGCTATGCTAGGAGATTCTATGTGCCTAATGGAGATTGCATTTGGGTTCAAAAGAAAAAGAAAGCAACTAACCTCTACGAACCCAATCTCAATTGGGCACCTTCCTTTGTAAATTGATTTGATTTTTGCAGGTATGTCTAAGAGCAAGATCCTCATTATGGTACCTTGATAGTGGATGCTCTAGACATATGACGGGTGACATGTCCATGTTTACAAATTTAACTCTTAAAGATGGAGGATTTGTCACTTATGGAGACAACAACAAAGGAAAGATCACTGGAGAAGGCAACATATGAGATAGCATCAAAACCAAAATCAGAAATGTTCTTTATGTTGAAGGTTTGAAGCATAATCTCTTAAGCATAATCCAACTCTATGATAAAGGATTCAAAGTCCCATTCAATGAGAATTGATGCATGATTTGTGATGGGCAAAGTGGTGAAGTGATTCACATAGGTAAAAGAAAAGGTAACATTTACTTACTTTCAATTGATCATGCATTCTTTCACAACTCTTCTTGTCTAATAAGCAAGATTGATGAATCTTGGCTATGGCATAGAAGGGCAAGTCACATAAACATGCATCATATGAACAAGCTAATTAAAAAGGATTTAGTAATTGGTTTACCCAAACTCAAGTTTGAAAAGGACAAATTATGTGATGCTTGTCAAAAGGGGAAACAAACCAAAAATTCCTTTCAAAGTAAAAAACATTGTTTCCACCTCTAGACCACTTGAATTACTTCACATTGATTTGTTTGGTTCTTCTAGAACTATGAGTTTAGGAGGCCATTATTATGGGCTTGTCATAGTAGATGATTACTCTAGATATACTTGAACTTTGTTTTTTGAAATCCAAAAGTGATGCTTTTCATTCATTTAGAAAATTGGTCAAGCTTACTCAAAATGAGAAAGGTAGCAAAATTATCTCAATAAAAAGTGATCATGGTGGAGAATTCCAAAATGAACATTTTGAAAAATTCTGTGAAGAAAATGGAATTAACCACAATTTTTCAGCTCCAAGAACACTTCAACAAAATGGTGTTGTGGAAAGGAAAAATAGATCTCTTGAAGAAGGAGCTAGAACTCTTCTTAATGAGACAAATTTGCCAAAATATTTCTTGGCTGATGCTGTAAGTATAGTTTGCTACACTTTGAACAGATTACTTATAAGGCCAATTTATTAAAAAAAAAAAACCTTATGAGCTTTACAAAGGTAGAAAACCAAACATTTCTCACTTGAGAGCTTTTGGCTGTAAGTGTTTTGTATTAAACAATGGCAAAGAATCACTTGGAAAATTTGATGCTAAAGCTGATGAAGCAATTTTCCTTAGATATTCATTACATAGCAAAGCATATAGAGTTTTCAATTAAAGAACAATATGCATGGAAGAATCTGTACATGTGATTTGTGATGAGTCTAATCCCTTAAAAGAGGAAAAGAAGTGTGACTTAGATGCAGATCCTATGGAAGATTTTATTCAGCTTAATGATTCCATACAAAAAGAGAAATAAGAACCAAGTGCTTAAATGAAACCATCAACACCTATCCAAGAGCCAAAAGATTGGAGAACAACAAGAGATCTCTCACTTGACAACATTATAGGTGAAGTTTCAAAGGGAGTATCCACTAGATCCTCATTAAGAAATCTATGTTGTAATATGGCTTTTGTTTCTCAAATTGAACCCAAGAATATTGGTCAAGCTTTGAATGATGAACATTGGATGCATGCCATGCATGATGAGTTAAATCAATTCAAGAGAAATGGAGTTTGGGAACTTTTTCCAAGACCATCCTCTCTCAAACCTATTGGGACAAAATGGGTTTTTAGAAATAAACTTGATGAAAGTGGAATCATAGTTAGAAATAAAGCTAGATTGGTTGCAAAAGGTTACAACCAAGACGAAGGTATTGACTATGAGGAAACTTATGCTCCAGTTGCAAGATTAGAAGCCATTAGATTATTGCTTGCATATGCATGTCTAATGGATTTTAAACTCTTTCAAATCGATGTTAAAAGTGCCTTTTTAAATGGATACATTGAGGATGAGATATATGTTGAACAACCTCCTGGTTTTACTGATTATAAACATCCAAACTATGTCTTTAAACTTAAAAAAGCTTTTTATGGTTTAAAACAAGCCCCTAGATCTTGGTATGAGAGACTAAGTAAATTTCTGCTTGAACAATCTTTCACTAGAGGTCATGTTGACAAAACCTTATTCATCAAAAGACAGAAGCATGATATATTATTGGTTCAAGTTTATGTTGATGACATTATTTTTTGTTCAACTAACCATTTGTTGTGTAAAGAATTTTCTTCAGCTATGCAGAAAGAATTTGAAATGTCAATGATGGGAGAACTAACATTCTTTCTTGGACTTCAAGTAAAGCAAATGAAGAATGAGACATTTCTCAATCAATCCAAGTATTGCCTTGAATTAAATAAAAAAAAATTGAAATGGAGAAAAGCAAAGATGCTGCAACACCAATGGCAACATCGACCTACCTTGATTCAAATGAAAATGAAAAAAGGGTTGATGTGTCAAAATTCAGAGGGATGATTGGATCATTATTGTATTTGACAGCTAGTAGACCAGACTTGTGTGCAAGATATCAAGCAAATCCCAAGGAGTCACACCTTACAGCAGTCAAAAGGATCCTTAAATATCTCAAGGGAACACCAAAAGTTGGTCTTTGGTATCTTAAAGGTGAATCAATAAATGTTATTGGATATTTTGATTCTGACTTTACAGGTTGTAAGTTAGATAGAAAAAGCACTAGTGGAACTTGTCATTTACTTGGAAGTTCACTAATCTCATGGCATTACAAGAAACAATCTTGTGTGGCTTTGTCAACTGTTGAAGCTGAATATATCTCAGTTGGGAGTTGTGGTGCACAAAGTCTATGGTTGAAGCAACAATTACAAGATTTTGGAGTTGAACTGAAAGAAATACCTTTGCTATGTGACAACACAAGTGCAATCAATATTTCAAAGAATACAATAATGCATTTAAGGACCAAACATATTGAGATAAGGCATCATTTTCTCAGAGATCATGTTCAGAAAGGTAATATCAAGATTGATTTCATTGACACTCAGAATCAATTAGTTGATATATTTACCAAACCATTGGCTAGAGATAGATTTTATGCTCTTAGGAACATGTTAGGAATCTTGGATGAATCTAATCTCTAATATCTTGAATGTTGTATGTCTTTTTATATGAAAAATCTTGCCATTTGAATCCTGTAACACCCCGTATGCATCCGGTGTATTAACATATTACTTAATCAGAATAGCGCAGCAATTATCATAGATAATTAAAAATGGAAGTAGTAAACAAAAATGACAACCAACATCACTGTACATCATATATGGTGAATTCTCATAATATACAAAGTATATGTCTCAAAACGGTATATATCCCTCATCAGCACCAAAATACAGGCATAAAATCAAAATATCAAAATATAGAGCCAACATGCTCTTCACTATATGCCTAAGGTTCTCTCAAAACCATATCCCTCTACTCGGGCCTCTTGCCCTGGGATCTATCAGCCGCTCCCTGAGCATCACCTGCAAACATAATCCCCAACAGGGGTGAGATAACAATCTCAGTAAACTCAGGGTCCTTTGAGGTCTTTCCTCCCCCTGGTTCACTTCCATGCACATAATATCAAAATTGGCATTACCAAACTAGTCGTCACAGCTATCAAGTCATATCACATGTACATAACATACATACACATATATCAATGCCTGAGGAGGCTTCATCCATTTATATGGGCACATCTCACATCAGGACCTACTACTCATGCCTGAGGAGGCTTCATCCATTAATATGGGCACATCCCACATCAGGGCTTATATATAAAATGTTATCAAATTCAATTCTACTGGCCAGAGAATCTAATCAAGCACATAACAACACTATCACAGTGTTCAGCTCATCATATACATGTTTCCATAAACAGTAACACACAATTTCAATATACATGCATCAAAATATACAATAACCATAACTCCCTCAAAGTATGGTGGAACACAACTGTGGGAAACACTCCCAAGAACAAAGAGCTTACCTGCTCTCAGCGCTATACCGGCTCTCCTGGCTTCGTGGTCACAACCACCAGCAAGATCACTATCACGCCCTACACAAGGCATAAAACAATCAATCAATAACGGTCCTTAGCCGTTAGAATGAAAGGAAACACCATTCCCTTCCATTAAAACCTCTCTGTTCTCTATCTCAGGGTTAACAGAGCTAACCACCTTATAGGTGATTCACAGACCCTCAACAGGATCTATCTTGGCCAAACCAAGATCTTAGAGTCCCCTTAGACTCTGCATAAGCTCAATTCAATGCTCTAACCAGACCATATAACAACAATTTTCCAACTTGGCTAAAACAGCTATATCAACACATTTTCATCGTTTATTTGGCTTTCTGAACAACTTTTGTAAAGGCACTTAGGCTTATAACTATCATAATATCTTCCATTTACTCAACATTTTTCCTACGCATACCAAACTCATAGTCAAAATCAAACTTCATCAAAAATCATGTTTCAAAGTTTAATATTCATCAGAACAACCTCCTGCGCATACTTTTCTAAAGAACCCAAGCCTAATTCCAGCCCTATCATAAAGTGGTCTGTTGTGCGCTAACGCGCAATTGATACGGCAAGTGCACCGATCGTTAACAAGTAATAAAAGTGAGTAAGTGAGTTATCGTCTCCACAGGGATTGGGGTAATTTTTACAATAATATTAATTCTAAATGATTGGAATTAATAACAGAAAAATAAAGAACAAAGAAGTAATTGTTGAGTTGTGGTTGGTGTTTGAATAAAA
>PYAF01006312.1:150383-165810 GCA_007407185.1 Glycine tomentella | reverse complement strand
GCGACACGCGTGACACTCCAGAACTTGCTTCTTTTATTATTTATTCTCCTCTTTTGACCTGAAATTGCACAATTGGTATTGAAATTAGATTTAAACAATAAAATACTAAACTTAACTAATTCTAAGCTATTTACCTAAGTATTTAATCAAATTCTAACCTAAAACTAGACTAAAAACAAGATGTGTTTGCAACACATCATGGTCACTATTCATCCCAAGAACAATTTCACAAATCAAACGGTAAAACTTGAGTTTCTTACCTCTAAATCGACAGGAAAGGCTAGAGAACAGCTTTTCCAAGCTTGAACGTCCTTAAAACGCCTTCTTTTCTCCTCAGAATCAAACTTTATGAATTTTCCTAGAGAACTGGATCTCTTTTTGATGGTTTTCAGAGAAAAGTGATGATGAAATCTAGCTCATTGAGTAGTTCCTTTCAACTTTCATGTTGGGTGTGAAGGGTTTTGGTCAACGGTTGAGTGTTTAAGAAGCTTCTCTAGTTCATCAATGGCAGAAGCAGAGAAAAGGAAAAGAAAAGACAGAGGGGAGAGAGAGAGAGAGAGGCTGTTATATTCACCCCACCTTTTTTAAGAATTTTGTCCGCAAAATTCAAAAACATACCTGTCAAGCAACTCGGGGTATAGCTGTATTAGCTCCTGCTCTCGCTCCCAAGTCGCCTCCTCAAGTGTCCTCCCTTCCCATTGTACCTTAACTATGGGAATGGTCTTACTCCGGATCTGCTTCTTTATCCTATCCAGAATCCGTATAGGCCGTGTAGGACAAGTCAGATTCTCTCGAATCTGGACGGTGTCAGGCTCCACCACGTGAGAAGGGTCTGGCACATATCTTCTCAGCTGTGACACGTGGAAAACGTCATGTAGCCCTGACAACTGGGGAGGCAAAGTTAGCTTGTAGGCCACTGGTCCTACTCTCTGAAGAATCTGGTAAGGACCAATGAACCTAGGACTAAGCTTTCTCACACCCAAAGCCCATCCAACACCAGTAACTAGAGACAACCTCAGAAACACATGGTCGCCCTCATCAAACTGCAGCGACCTGTGTTTATGATCATAATAACTTTTCTGTCTACGCTGAGCCTTCAACAACTTATCTCTGATTAAACGGATCTGCTCAGTAGTCTCCTGAACCATCTCAAGTCCAAGAAGCTCTCTCTCACCCACCTTAGTCCAACATATAGGAGTCCTGCACCTCCGGCCATACAATGCCTCATAAGGTGCCATGCCTAAACTAGCATGAAAACTATTATTATACGAGAACTCCACCATAGGTAGGTATCGATCCCATTTAGTACCTTGCTCCAAGGCACAAGCTCTCAACATATCCTCCAAAGTCTGCATGGTCCTCTCTGTCTGACCATCTGTCTGAGGATGGTAAGCTGTACTAAGCCTCAGCTGAGTCCTGAAAGCCTCCTGAAGCACACTCCAAAATCTAGAAGTGAACTTCGGATCTCTGTCACTGATAATACTATCTGGGACACCATGCAGTCTGACAATCTCTCTGACATATAGCTGAGCCAACCTCTCTGCAGTATAGTCAGTTCGAACAGGTAAGAAATGAGCAGACTTGGTCAGCCTATCAACAATTACCCAGATGGAGTCACATCCACTCTGAGTTCTCGGTAGTCCAACTACAAAATTTATGGAAATGCTATCCCATTTCCACTCTGGAATCTGCAACGGCTGCAGTAGGCCTGACGGTCTCTGATGCTCAATCTTCATCTTCTGACATACCAGACATTTAGTCACATACTCAGCTATGCCCTTCTTCATTCATGGCCACCAGAACTTCCTCTTAAGGTCCTGATACATCTTAGTGGCACCCGGATGAATGCTGAACTGGCCCTTATGAGCCTCTGACAGAACTGCATCCACCAGCTCGCCCTTAGGCACAACGATCCGATCTTGGTACAACACCAAGTCATGAGTCTCCCAAGAAACATCCTGTTGACTAATCATGGCCCTCACATCATCATCCTGTTTCTGGGCTTCCCGAATACTCTAAATCAACTCGTTATCAATCTTGGTCTCTCTCAACTCAAGACCACTAGCACCCTCTGTCACAATCAAGTGCATAACTCTAAACTGCTCTATCAACTCACAGTCTGAGATCATCATGCAAGCAACACTCACATGCTTCCTGCTTAAGGCATTAGCAATTACATTCGCCTTGTCGGGATGATATCTCAACTCAAAGTCATAATCTTTGAGGAACTTCATCCACCGTCTTTGTCTCATATTCAACTCCTTCTGATCAAAGAGATACTTGAGACTCTTGTGGTCACTGAATACCACCAACTTGGCACCATATAAATAATGCCTCCAAACCTTTAGAGCAAAGACAATAGCTGCAAGCTCTAAATCATGTGTAGGATAATTCTCCTCATGTGGCTTCAGCTGCCTGGATGCATAGGCAACTACCCTCTTCTCCTGCATCAACACACATCCAAGTCCTTGCTTGGAAGCATCGCAATACACCTCAAAACATCCCTCAGGATCAGGAAGAGTCAACACTGGAGCTGTGGTCAACTTTTCCTTCAATCTCAGGAAGCACTCCTCACATTCATGAGTCCAGACAAATGGGCTACCTTTCCTGGTAAGGCGGGTCAACGGTAACACCATCTGTGAGAACCCCTGAATGAACCTCCGGTAGTAACCTGCTAGACCAAGGAAACTACGAATCTCAGAAACATTCTTGGGCCTCTCCTAAGACATCACAGCTTCTATCTTACTGGGATCAGCTGTTACCCCAGCTGCGGAAATCATATGGCCAAGAAATTTCACCTCTGATAGCCAGAACTCACACTTCGACAATTTAGCATACAACTGATCATTCCTCAATGTCTAAAGAACAATCCTAAGGTGCTCGGCATGCTCTGCCTTCGTCTTGGAGTAGATCAGTATATCATCAATAAACACCACCACAAACTGATCCAAGTAAGGTCTGAACACCCTGTTCATATAATTCATGAACACTGTCGGGGCATTCGTCAAACCAAAGGGAATGACTTGATACTCATAATGACCATACCGAGATCTGAAAGCTGTCTTCGGTATGTCTTCAGGCTTAATCCAAATCTGGTGATATCCGGATCGCAGGTCTATCTTAGAGAACACACAGGCTCCCCTCAACTGATCAAGCAAATCATCAATTCGAGGCAAAAGATACTTATTCTTTATAGTAACCTTATTCAGCTGCCTGTAGTCCACACATAATCGCATACTCACATCCTTCTTCTTCACAAAAAGAATTGGTGCTCCCCACGGTGACACACTCGGTCTAATAAACTCTTTGGACAACAAGTCCTCAATTTGCACCTTCAGTTCCTTTAACTCTAAAGGAGACATACGATAAGGAGCTATGGATATGGGTCCCACTCCTGGAACCAAATCAATGGAGAATTCAATCCCCCTATCCGGTGGAAGCTGTGTAATCTCTTCCGAAAATACATCAACAAACTCTCTCACCACTGGAATCTCAGACATATCCACCCTCTGTCTCTCATCTGCTGCACTCGGCAAAAGATAGCCCTGAGCTCCCTTCTCCATTTCCTTGCGAGTTTGCAAGATCGAGAGAAATGAAATAGAACTCGAGCTAACTACATCTGAAGGCACTACGACCTTCTTATAACAACAATCTAGCATGATGCCATACTTGGCCAACCAATCCATACCCAAAATAATCTCAAGGGTAGGCATTGCAAGGCAATACAGATCAACACTGTACTCTCTGCCCTCAAACTGAAAATGCACATCTCTGCAGCACATATCCACTCTACACTGCTCTCTAGAGGCGGTGGTAACCTCCATAGGGAAAGAAAGTCTGAACATTGGCAAGTTCAGTTCTAAAGCAATGCGATCACTAATAAAAGAATGAGTAGCTCCAAAGTCAAACAAGACCCTCACATCATACACATCTATCAGAATAATACCTCTGATCAAGTCAGGAGCTCTGGCTGCCTCTCTAGCATCCACTGTGTAGACTCGTTCTGTGGGGGGTGCTACTGAAATCACTGGAACAGCTACCACTCGGCCGCCCGCCTGCGGACACTCTCTAGCATAATGGCCATGCTTGCCACATCTAAACATACCAGCTGACCGGTGGAACACACTCCCCAATGATTCCGCCCACAGCTAGCACACTTGGGACGTGAATCTGGTCTCTGTGGCAATTTCTTCTGACTGAGGCCCTTCTTAAATCTGTCTCCTGGAGAAGAAACCTCCAAATCTCTGCCCTTGCCCTTCACGGCTGGGCCTGGACCACTAGATCTCCTCACCTCCTGTCTCACGGAGGAAGTAGGCTGGCTGCCACTGTGCCTCCTAATCATATCTTCCACCTGCCGGCATTGTCTCGCTAGACTGCCCAAATCTCGGGACCCACTACCAGCTATTTTCTCCTCAATGCTCTCTCTAAGTCCTCTCTGGAACTTAGCTGCAAGAACCTCTGCATCAGGTAGAGCCCTCCTGAAATGCGCATACTTAGCCAACTCACTAAACTTGGCCAAGTACTCATCCACTGACATCTGTCCCGGAACAAGGCCCTCAAACTCAACCTGCTTCTGCTTTCTGACATCTCTGGGGAAGTATTTGTCCAGGAACTGGGCCTCAAAAGCCTGCCAGGTAACAGCCTCACCCTGACCTCTCATCAACTCTGAAGTGGTAACCCACCACTCATGAGCATCTCCCTGAAGCATATATGTGGCATAGAGAAGTCTCTGATGGTCTGAACACTCCATCACAATGAAGATCTTCTCTAAGGCCTGTAGCCATCTAACAGCAGCAATGGGATCATACTCTCCATGAAAGGCTGGAGGATCATGCTTGTGGAAAGCAATAAGCATCTTCCCTCTAGCAGTTGTATCTTCATCAACCTCAAATTGGGACAATCGGTCCCCTCTGTGGTGGGTAAGCCCATCAGAACGACGGCTACCTCCACCCTGGTGGCGACTACCCTCGCCCTCATATGCAGGTGATGGAGAAGGTCCTCTGTCCTCTCTCAGCAGAGATCTCAACTCTGCCATCAACTCCTCATTGACCTTCAACAAGGCCTCATTCGCCTGTCTACTCGCAGCCATCTCATGCTGCTGCATAACTGCCAAGGCGGCTATAACTGGGTCGGGTTGTCCATCTGCACCCATTGTCTCACTATTGTTCCGGATCCTTAACATGGCATTGCACATGTCACATAAAAGGGTGAGTTGATCAGGCTCACACTCAATAACCACACATGCAATAGTCATAATGAACACCTAGACCATTAGTGAATAACACACAATTCACCATACATAATGCTTCCCTATAAAACTGCTCTGATACCATAAAATGTAACACCCCATATGCATCCAGTGTATTAACATATTACTTAATCAGAATAGCGTAGCAATTATCATAGATAATTAAAAATGGAAGCAGTAAACAAAAATGACGACCAACATCACTGTACATCATATATGGTGAATTCTCATAATATACAAAGTATATGTCTCAAAACGGTATATATCCCTCATCAGTACCAAAATACAAGCATAAAATCAAAATATCAAAATATAGAGCCAACATGCTCTTCACTATATGCCTAAGGTTCTCTCAAAACCATATCCCTCTACTCGGGCCTCTTGCCCTGGGATCTATCAGCCGCTCCCTGAGCATCACCTGCAAACATAATCCCCAACAGGGGTGAGATAACAATCTCAGTAAACTCAGGGTCCTTTGAGGCCTTTCCTCCCGCTGGTTCACTTCCATGCACATAATATCAAAATTGGCATTACCAAACTAGCCGTCACAGCTATCAAGTCATATCACATGTACATAACATACATACACATATATCAATGCCTGAGGAGGCTTCATCCATTTATATGGGCACATCTCACATCAGGACCTACTACTCATGCCTGAGGAGGCTTCATCCATTAATATGGGTACATCCCACATCAGGGCTTTCTTTCTTTGCCTGAGGAGGCTTCATCCATTAATATGGGCACATCCCACATCAGGGCTTATATATAAAATGTTATCAAATTCAATTCTACTGACCAGAGAATCTAAACAAGCACATAACAACACTATCACAGTGTTCAGCTCATCATATAAATGTTTCCATAAACAGTAACACACAATTTCAATATACATGCATCAAAATATACAATAACCATAACTCCCTCAAAGTATGGTGGAACACAACAGTGGGAAACACTCCCAAGAACAAAGAACTTACCTGCTCTCAGTGCTATACCGGCTCTCCCGGCTTCGTGGTCACAACCACCAGCAAGATCACTATCACGCCCTACACAAGGCATAAAACAATCAATCAATAACGGTCCTTAGCCGTTAGAATGAAAGGAAACGCCATTCCCTTCCATTAAAACCTCTCTGTTCTCTATCTCAGGGTTAACAGAGCTAACCACCTTATAGGTGATTCACAGACCCTCAACAGGATCTATCTTGACCAAACCAAGATCTTAGAGTCCCCTTAGACTCTGCATAAGCTCAATTCAATGCTCTAACCAGACCATATAACAACAATTTTCCAACTTGGCTAAAACAGCTATATCAACACATTTTCATCGTTTATTTGGCTTTCTGAACAACTTTTGTAAAGGCACTTAGGCTCATAACTATCATAATATCTTCCATTTACTCAACATTTTTCCTACCCATACCAAACTCATAGTCAAAATCAAACTTCATCAAAAATCATGTTTCAAAGTTTAATATTCATCAAAACAACCTCCTGAGCATACTTTTCTAAAGAACCCAAGCCTAATTCCAGCCCTATCACAAAGTGGTCACTATTCATCCCAAGAACAATTTCACAAATCAAAAGGTAAAACTTGAGTTTCTTACCTCTAAATCGACAGGAAAGGCTAGAGAACAGCTTTTCCAAGCTTGAACGTCCTTAAAACGCCTTCTTTTCTCATAAAACCATTTGAATCTTTCTGTAGTAATCGATTACTCATCGGGGATAATCGATTACACTGATTAAAAATCCTTTTTCAAAGTAAAAAGTTCACTGGAATAATCAATTACGGTGAATGGTAATCGATTAAAATACTGGGGATTTGTGTTTCAAATTTAAAAACTCACTGATGTAATCGATTACAATAAATGATAATCGATTAAATCCCCTAACGTTCAGCTTTTACACGTTTATAACTTACTGGAGTAATCGATTACATGTCGGATTAATTGATTACACATGTCTCTGTATGTTTCTGAAAATCAATATCCTTCTGTGGTAATCTATTAAAACATGAAATAATCAATTGCACTTTGTCTTCAACATTTGGATTTTTACAGAAATAATCGATTACACTACAAATTAATCGATTATTGGTTCTGCATAATGTGATTTTGACTACGAAATAATCGATTACACAATGAATAATCTATTATTCTAGGAGTTACTGCAAAATCTGACAGATTTTTTGAAAATTGTAACTGTCCAACTCCCACCCAATTCGAATTTAAACTCCCTACAGTGGTTTAATTCGTACTAACTGCTCCTTTAATTCAAAATTCAAATTTTTGGAGCCTAAACTTCTCTATAAATATAGCTTTTGTTGTAAAGAGAAATCACACCTTCTCATTCTTATCTCTCAAACATTTGTGTGCTTTCTCTTTTGTCTTAGTAAAGTAATATTGCCCTAAGTATATCTGCCTTTAAAAGAGTCAAAACATCTAAGAGAAAGGCTGGTAAGAGTTCTAACCCTCCTCCTACCAATAGGTTAGACCTTTGGTTCACCACTGAAAATGACAGATTAACCTACCTTCAATTTAATGCCACTAAACCAGTTTGTTCCCTTAAATATTTAGAACTTGATTGGTTTATTAGGGAAGGCTTTCAGTTTCCTACCTTCTTAGAAACCCAGGTCTTAAGAAAGTTTGTAGAGTTAAAGGGTACCTTCTACCCTGAACTGGTCAAGGTGTTTTACACCTATGCCAAGGGATCCATGGATGGGATACTGAGGTCCCAAATAAATGGAGTGCCCATGGAAATCACCCATGAGGTGTGGGAGGCAGTAGCTGGTATCTCCTTTGATGGAGAACGAAAATTTGATGAAAATCCTGAGGGCTATAACAGGAAGATACATATAGGGAGATGCTTAGTGATCCCCATATGAGGCTGAAAAATAGGCTAGGTATTGGACCCATGACCCATGAGGATAGGCTTCTGCACTATGTAATTACATATATGAAACCAAGCCCAGGCAACAGATGAAGACCTACAACTGGTGTATGGTCTCAAGAATTCAATTCAAATGAACTGGATTCTTATTTTTGAAGAAATTAAGTCAAAAAGGCTAGTAAACTACCCATTCCCTTATGTTGTGCTTGTGTCTAGATTCATAGACTACTTCCAAATAGATATCTCAAATGAAGTAGTGGACCACACAAACTCAAGCAATAGTCTAATCAAAGACAAGCATCTCAACAAGCTAGGAATGGTGAAGACACCACAAGGATGGTAGATGGCTGGCCAACAAGCTGTGTCTGAACCTCTTGTTGCTGCTGAAGAAGATGCTGGAGATGCTGAGGAAGATGAGGAAAGGGACCCTCCTCAACCCCTCTACACCCAATTCGAGTCACTCATGCTTCAAAAGATGGATGGCCTTATCACTATACATCATGATTTTAGGGTCGAAACAAGTTCAGCCTTCGAATATATTAAGGCTAGGCTAGATAACATTGAAGCCACTGTTATGTTTGAAGGGTCTAAGACATTTTAAAATTTGTAGTTTTTATGTTTTTTTCCTTTTTCTGTTTCTTATGCTTTCTTGTGTTTTAATTTTAATTTCAGCAATGTAATGCTTCCCTATCAATGAATGACATTTCTTGTGCTTATATCTGTTGTGCTAGTTTAAGTTTTGCCTTTGAAAAGCCAAATAGGAGGAGAAAAATGATGATTGATTCATGCTCTGCATCATACTCTGTTATACCCTGTTTTTCTAATCACTTTTTGCACAAATCAAAAATTTGATTGATTGTCGTTTTAAGGGGGAGCTATGTAAAGAATCGTAACAAATTAAGTCAGATATACAAAGTAATGAATGTTGGATAATGCAATCAGATATTTTAACACTTGTTCTTGGCAAAAAAAATGTGATTATTTTCAGATTTGAAAAGGCTCAAGTCTTTCATTTTTATTTCCTCAACACTTCAAGTCCAACACATGATCAATCAAGAATTTGGCATTTTCAAAGCCAAAAAGGGGGAGATTGTTGGATATAGGGGGAGAATCATGAAGAGTGAAAGATATTGATTCAAGAATGTGGTTTGAGCTTTCAACATGCTTGGAGTGCCTTGAAATTAATGATATAATTCAAGTGTAAGAGAAAGATAATCTGATTGATCCATACATGCATTCATTCATTCATCTAAAAGCTTAAATGACTTTTCCTAAAACATCAAAGCTTTTTATGATTCAATTAAGGTTTTAAATTGACTAAAAGTTTTTTTTTTTGGAAAAATGGATTTTCTATTGTTTTAATCGATTACCTAAGTGTTATAATCGATTATTTTGCTCTTTGTTCAATCTGGAAAATCTTGATAAACAGTTTAATCGATTACCTATCGGATTAATCAATTATTTAGCCTTTGATTGAAACTAGAACTGCTATGTTAAATGTTTTAATCGATTACTAACATTTGTAATCGATTACATAGTTGAAATCATTTTTTAAGGCTTCTTAGTTTAATCAATTACCATCATTCATAATCGATTATATAATTGAACAAAGCTTTTAAGGTTTGCTGGTTTAATCGATTACCAAACCTTGTAATCGATTACACAGTTCATTTTTGAGAAAATGTATTTCCTGGTTTAATCGATTATAGCTCGGGATAATCGATTAATTTGCTCGTTGCTTAAACCCAGAAAACTTTATGAATAGTTTAATCGATTATAGAAATATTTTAATCGATTACATATACTAAATAATCGATTATCTGGCGCGTGTAATCAATTATTGTTAGTTACAAATTCTGTTATAAATAGAATTGAAAGCTTGGCTCGAAAATAATTTTTGTCCATTTGGAATTCTGAGTATACACAAGCTTTGCATTCTCTCTCAAAGTGATTTATGAGTTCTATTACTTCTTGCTACTTTCAAATCATTCACGGGTTATTGAGTGAATCTTGAGCAAGAAACTTTTCAAAGATAAGGAAAACATGTGCTGATTTGTTTTGCTATTCAACCTGAGTTTGGTAACACATGTGCATTACATTCACTAGATCATCAGGTTGTATTTCTCCTTAATCTTTGTGTGTAAATTCGTATTTGTATTTCTGTTGGAATTGCTATTGTAAAGTGGGTTCTTCTTGCTTGGTTCTAGAGAAGGGTTCTCTAGTGTAAAGAACATAGTAGTGTTCTTTGGTTCTTGCTCCTTAGAAATCTAATAGGTTTTAGTTTTTTATTCTTTATCTAGGGTTGATAAAGGGGAGATCTTGTAATAGGCTTGTAAGAACAAGATTTATAGTAGTGGAACTCTAATCTAGTGTTGATTAGAAGAAACTGGATGTAGCTTCAATTGTGAAGTGAACCAATATAATTGCTTGTGTGATTGGTTTCTCTATCTCTTATACTCTGATTGTTCATTGATTCTTTGTTCCATATTCACTGTTCAACAAGTTCTATTTTGAGCTAATTGATTCCAAGGGGCTGAGCAATTTGATTGAGTAAAAAGATTTCTTGGTTTTGAAAGTGATAAAGATCCTTAAAACTCTTATTTGATTAAATTTTAAAATACCAAGGTTTAACCAATTCACCCCCCTCTTGGTTAGTGTGAGTATTCTCTTTATTTTCACCTTGAATCGATCCAGAGAGTTCTAAAGTGTTTCACCGGGTTGTTGTCGTATCTTCCCGAGTGCAAATTCAGACTTAGGTTGTTTTTTGCTGGTAGCAAAATTCAACAAAAATTTATGCCCAAAATCTTCAAAATTTTGAATCGACCGCGGTGGCAATGTATGAAACCAAGTCTGGGCATCTCCAAATAAAGTAGTAACAAACATTCGAGAAATAATCGGCTCATCTATTCCTCGTACACACATCTGCATATCAAATTCATCAATATGCACTTACGAATCCTGGCTTCCATCATATTTTGACAGAAAGGAACCATCAAAATCTTTTAAGTATTGAACGTTGATGATTTCATCAGTAAAAGGACTATTGTTATGTCGTCCTCTACTATATTTCCTCCAATAAACTCCCCCATCAAATGTCGCCTGAGGTGCCACCTCTACAACCGGGTTCTGGACCAATATTATAGGTTCTTGAACATCAGGAATCCTAACCCGGACCTGAGCAGCCTAGTTCGCTTCTATGTTTGTCGCTTGTACCTGGGTCATGTTCCCAATATCAGCATATACTGAGTTATCATCTCGACGCCGGGATGGAGCCGCAGCATTCCCTCGAGATGACGCTATCTCCGGGATCCACATGCTGATCTATTGGAATCGACTAACCGGCCTGTTGATTGCTCACATTCATAGTTGTATCATGACTCGGTTGTCTACGGTTCCCATTATGAATCAAGTTCTCCATATTCCTGAAACGCTGCTCCATGAACTGCATGCGTTGTTATTCTTCGCGCCTCCATGCCGCATTACGCTCCTCTATCTGGAGCGTTATGCTTCTGATGTCCTCTTTCCTTTGAAGGGAATATCTCTTTTCCATGTCCTTCATTCAAACCAAGATTGAACTAAGGAAATTATTCATAAGACGCTAGGTGGGCTCCGGGTTAAGAGGCACAACTACCACTGGACGACGAGTTTGATCCGAGCGGTAAGCGTCTGGAGCTGCCTGTGTCGCCGGAGTCGGAGATGAGGTTGTTTCTGCAACCTCGTCGTCAACACGTACAACGTCATAATTTACCTCCTCTAGGGATTAGTAGGTAATTCTCCTTGTCCACCAGCATCGGAACGTGGATGTATTATCTAATTACTTCTTGTGTTTACCATCACGAACCGTGGGATTTGAAATTTACGGTTCCCCATAGACGATGCCAATGTTCTGTTTTCACGAACAGGTATGTCTAGCAAAATTACTAGTACGTTGATGTTGGATCAAAGATTCTCTCTGAGGTATTTATGAAGGAAACACCTCTTGAAATACCAATCACTATGCACCTAAATACCAGTCAATGAAGGTGAGGTGTGTACACAGTGATAATAGAAAAGCTAGGTCGAGAGAATGTGTACCTTTCTCCATGAATGTAACCTTTATTTATAGGCAAGTTACCTCAAGATTAACTGATGCCACGTACCAGATATCTCGGCTAAAATCTCTCTATCTGTTGAGATCACGATCTTTGTTGGTTGTGACTATCCTCAATCGTTGGAATCATAACTTGGATCTTATTGTTGATATGTTGGATCCTTAATGGGCCTTTCTGTGATTACCACCAATGAGCCCATATACTGAATCCGTAACAATTTTATATTAGAGTTTTGATTAACGCTCACTTCCATACGTGAATTGGAATGGATAGAAGATACATAAGAAAAAAAAAAGTGATAAATATCATAAGTGATATAATAAAAAATATATAAAATGAAAATAAGATAAAAATGACATAAAAGAGAAAGTAAGTAAATATTAATATTTTTCTTTTACATTATTTGTCACTTTATTTTGTAAGCCTTTAAGATTCTTTCAAAAATTGGCACAGGATAGTCTCTTAGGGTCATGTCCAAAAATATATGGTGAAATTTACCTTTAGAACTTAGTTGAATATAATTCATTAATTTAATTCTATTTTTAATTTTAAATTATAAATTATTTATATAACATTTTATAATCAAATAATTCTATCTTTTTACTCTTAATAGATAACATATAATTAGTTTAATATGTCTTATAACATAATAGATCTTGAATAAGATTAAACAATTTTAGTTTTGAAATACTTTTTTAATAATACTGATGATATTATCGGTTATAAATATTATCAATAATGTTTTGCAACTAATGTATGTATTTTGTAAGGATCATCTCGTTTTATATAATTTTATACTTTTGATAGATTTATTTCATGAAAGTGTGATTTTGGTTTTGTTGGGAAACCATTGATCTTGCAAAGATTTTCATTAATGGATCTCGAGCATATCACATTTAATTTAATTCAAAATTTTAAAGTTTAGATTTACGGATCTTTCTTTCACTTATGTGGTTGTTCAAGGTTTGTTGGTATAAATTTTCTCAATGTTATCCCCCGTTAATTGCACAATAATTGGTATAAGATTCGATGGTTCGACTTGGTGATCCGTTTAGACAAGTAAAATTGCGATGTTGAATCCAAAGACATGGGGATCCCTTGTATCGAAAGTCTTCCTAGTGGGTGAATTCATATATGGAGGTCAGGCAGCGGGTCTTGCAAGTGTTGCAGTGGTGCAAGGTACTAGAGCATATTGGCAGTAATGGCTAGGCGAGTCGAGGCAGCCACGATTAAGCTCTAAAGGGCCACATGGAATAATCGTGGATGAAAATGGCTTCCGCTTGAGGGGAAGACTATTATGTGGAAGAGACTCACATTTGAGGGGAAGATTGTTGAAGTACAAGTGTGAGCTGAAGTTCCATATTGGGTAAAATTGGGAAAGTTGGACACCATATAAGTGAGGAGAAGACCATAAAACCTAAGCGTTAAAGCTTTGGGTTAAAGTGTGCTGTCAAGTTCACTTATGTGGTTGCTCATGGTCCAGTGGTGTAAATCTCCCCGGTGCTAACCCCTTAGTTGCACAACAAGTTTCACTGTACTTGAATCTATGGTGAAACTTTTCACATCTATTTGGCAACTTAGAAATGAATTAGTCCATCTAGATTGTATCGTGTGATTTTATTTTCACTATTCTTGAATCGATTAAAATTTGTTGGAAAACTTGGAAATGATTTTTCAAATTTGTATGCCTAAATCTATAGTTTTAAATATTGGATTGGTCATCGACTTGGTGAAATTACCGAGTTACTGAGTCAATGGTTGAAATAGTGAGTTATTAATTGAAACGTATGAATCAATTGTGAGTAATATAAATATCATAATACATACATACCCACACACCCACTGTAATGCCTGGATTTCTTAAGCATGTGATTAAGCTTAGATTAAGCTCATGATTAAGGATAATAATATGCTTAAGGGTATCTAAAGAAAAGCTTGAGAAAAGAGTTGAGAAAACTGTTTCTGGCAAGCGGCGCGACCCGCGTGAGGTCTGGCGCTAACCGCGCGGGATGCTTAAACAAAGGCAATCCTAGCGGCCAACTCACGCTATCAGCATGGACATGGCGCTAATGGCGTGGGCCATTCGAACCTGTGGCGCGTCCAGCGCGGGAGTTGGTGCCATCAGCGCGGAAAATCTGAAACAGGCCAATGGTGTCGACCATTTCACGCTATCAGCGTGGGAGTGGCGCTATTAGCGTGGATTGGCCGAGCAGATGGCGCGGGTAGCGTGGGTAATGGCGCTATCAGCGTGGGTGTTTTGAACAGATGGCGCGATCAGCGCGGGAACGGCGCGATCAGCGCGGGACCTTCGGGCAGCCTTAAATAACAGATCATTTGGACGAAAATGGGGGAGAAGAAAAGAGAGAAACCTCCATTGATGAGCCTATGAGCTTTGTATTTCCTTCATCGTTCATCTAAACACCTCTGACCCAACTGAGAAAGTGATCAGAGCCCCGAAAGGAGAGAATAACCCCGATTGATTCGTGAGAATCGTCGGTAAATAGTGAGATTTGATTTCTCTGAGAGAACCTTTGGGAGCTTGGAGTTTAAAGGCGAAGGAAGCCTGATTGAGCTAGCTACCTTAGGGAAAGTGATTCCCTGGTGTTTCTGGACATCACAGAGGTAAGAAACTCGAGCTCTAACCGTTGGTTCTGTGCATTGAATTTTGAGGTTTTGGGGTAATATTGAGGGGTGTTTTTGGAGGTGTTAGAGCCGTTATTCGGCAAGGACTCTGTATAGTTTTGTACTCAGAGAGGTCTTCTGAGGAGTTTAGAGCCTTGAATCATCATTACTGATGAAGTTTGATTTTGGCTCTGAGTCAGTATTAGCAGAGATAAAAGGTTGACTATTTGACTAGTCTGGACCTTAGAGCAGTTGACAAAGTTGCTCATGAGACTATATAGATGAGGTTTATGAGCCTAAACTGCTGATATTGAGGTTTTGGTTTATGAGAAGGCTAAAGCAGAGACATACTTGATATTAGCCTGATCAGAGTCTTTGTAGAGGCTCTGTAGCCTTGTATAGGCTGAGAAGGATCCTGTTGAGGATCAGATGATCACGTGTACAGTGATTAGTTTATGTGTATAGAAAGGATGAGAGTTTCCTTTCGTTGGAACGGCTTAGGACCGTGTCTGATGTATTATATGCTTGTTCTTGTGTAGGACGTGAGCTTGATAGCTCTGGTGGTGTTGACC
>PYAF01006312.1:99171-116918 GCA_007407185.1 Glycine tomentella | reverse complement strand
TAGTATAAAATATTTAAATATTTTTGTTAAATGAATATAATATATAATACATTTTAATATTTTTATTTAAATTTAAGTCTTTTGTGTTATTTTTATAATTTAAAAATAAATAATAATTCTTAATAATAGTAAAAAAATTAAATATATTAAATAAGATAATATACAAAAATATTAAATAAAACTATATAAAAATATAAATAAAACAAAAAAATTAAATACACGTGAATTATTTAAATAATTAAAATAAATAAATTATTTACAATTTAAAAATGAAAAAAAAAATTAAGGTAATAAATTAGTTTACAACTTTAATATAAAAAACAAAAAAAAATACTTTACAACTTTAAAGTTGTAAAAATAAAATAAAAAATCTTAGAACTTTAAAGTTATATTTAAAAAAAATTGAAATTGTAAAATTACGACTTTAATGTTTTTTTAAAAGAGAAATAGATAATACATGTTATGATTTATTTTCACTTACCTTCAAACGGATACTAATTTAAAATTTACTATCAAATGACAAATTTTTTTAAAAAAATTACCCGCAATCGATACTTTGCCGTAGTTGCTGGCTAGTGCTCGACTTAACTGCATAACATAAGTGTCTCCAACGTTACTTGAAAAAAAAGAACTTTTAATGAAGTTTAATGTATTTTCTACGTTCCAAAATGATAATAGTAAGTTATTTTACATATATTAAAAATAATAAAAAAGAATAACTTTTTAAACTAATATTATATCATCATTTATTCATTTATAGATTTTATTGTTCTCTATTAATATTATAACAGATATAATTAAAAATAATAATTAATATTATATTAAAACATTTAAATAATAATTATTTTAGAATAATTTTTTTCTCTAACAATTATAATAAGACAGAAAGAATATTTATTTTTAATTCGAAGTGCATTAAATTTATGGTTATTTTTATTAAGATTAAGAGCTTTTCACTTAGCACATTTTTATAATTCCAGAAAGGTTAAATTCTACGAAATCATGTGTTTATTTTATTTATATAGATGAGTGATATTATAAAAGCTATAATTACTTAATTGAATTCACGAAATAATTACATCAAAACATTTTAGTCAACGACAAGTATAGTTTTTATTTTATTTTATTTCTTTATTTATTTATTTATTATTATTATTATTATTATTATTATTATTGATCCTAAGCTAAATAATAGCATGACATTGAATCATTGTGATAGCTGGAATTGAAGGGGGGAAATTAAACAGTCTAGTCCTTTTCTTCTGGTACAAAACTGTCTAGTTATTAACTCGTTGAAAAACTCAACCGTCGATTTGTAATGCGTAATGTTTAATAATTGTTTCATAGTAGTATTACACAACTAATTTAATTATTTTTTTATAAATACACAACTAATTTAATTGTTTTTTTTATAAATACACGAATACGAAATTATAAAGAAATACTTCTGTTACCTATGTGTTTGAATAAGATTAGTTTTTATTAGTGCTGACCGCTTTAACTCCCAAACTCCCAATAAAATTTTATTATATTTTTCCCAGTAGTGATTTCGGACTGAAGAATGAGCCGTTAGCCGAAGCTTGGAGGGACAAGCCATTATGGGAAGTCCTTAAAAAGTATATGAAATTTGAGTTAATTTTTTAAATTGGGTTATTTCGCCGCTTTGAGACTTAAGAAAGGACACTGATGAAGTTAAAATATATAAATAAAAATATCCGAGTCATATGGACCAATAATTAACAGTTGATGTATTTAAGCACAAGTAATAGATGTATGTGTTTTTTAAACAAGTGATGTAGAATTTGATTATTTTTTATTATTGATTAAGACATAAATTATTTTAAAAGAAAATATTTATTTTATAAGTATTTACGATCCCCAAATAAATATTAATATTGATTTTTGTGGGGACAATTTCATACTAATTTTAAAAAACAGTTGGATGGTGTTGAGCATTATTTCAGACGGACAGAGATTGGTCCTTATGATACCGAGCTGCAAATGCAAAGGATTGCAAATTGCCCACAAATTGGTGGACCCTACTACTGCCTCTACTACCCCTTTCCTTCTTTGAAAGATCTCTTTGCTTTGCTTTGCTATACATATCTCGTATCTTTTTAGTCTTTTAGTCTTTACTATTTTTACCATTTTCTTTTTTCACATACTTATTTTGGCTCGATTGATTCGTCGGCATGAACGTTCAACAATTGACATCTCACACATTAAACATATACATAGCTTTTTAATCTTTAGTGTTTACTATTTTTACCATTTTCTTTTTCCCATACTTTTTGGCGCAATTGATTCGTCGGTATGAACGTTCAATAATTGATATTTCACACATTAGACATATACATAGAGTAGTAGCATATGGATTAATTAATTTTGGATAAATAGTTATTTTTGTCTTAAATATGTAGAATTCTGATAAATTTGTTCCTACAAAATGAAAATTTAAATTTTTGTCCCTAAAAGTGTAAAAAGTGTGACAAATTCATTTTTTTCGTTAATTTATATATGTTACCATAATGAAAAAGTCTACGTTACACAGAGAGACGAAAATGTCACAAAAGAGATTGTCAATATGGTTGCTGAATAGATTTTGGATGAAAATGTCAATAAGTTACAATTAAACCAAAATGTCAGTAAGTTATCATTGGACGAAAATATCACTAATTTTTAATTAGATTAAAATGTCAAGAACTTTTTTTTATCAAAATGTCAGCGCATTTTCATTGGACCAAAATGTCATTAAGTAATCATTTGACCAAAATATTAGTAATTTTCTATTGGATCAAAATGTCAGTAATTTTTTGTTGGACCAAAATGTCAGTACATTTCTATTAGACTAATTTGTCATACCCCAAATTTCGTTCCATTTAAGGGTAAAATATAATTTAAGGGTAAATCTTCCCTTTTTTTATTATCTTTGCAAGCATAATAATAACATTACAATAATCACATAAAAAATAGAAAAGCAAACATAAGTTAGAAGAAACATAATAATCATAATATTGATTAATAACCATAATAATTTGTCACAATAGTATATGAATGTTTATTTTAGATACTTTTTATTGTGACAGATAAATTATAGTTATTAATCAATATTATGGTTATTATTATATTTATTTTAACTTATGCTTACTTTCATATTATTTTAAGTGATTATTGTAATGTTATTATTATGTTTGCAACGATAAAAAAGGAGAAAAAATTTATCCTTAAATTATATTTTACCTTTAAATGAAACAAAATTTGGGGTATAACAAATTAGTCCAAAATTTTGGTCCAACAAAAAATTATTAACATTTTGATCCAATAAAAAATTACTGACATTTTGGTCAAATACATTTTGGTCCAATGAAAATGTACTAACATTTGGTCTAATGGTAACTTACTGACATTTTGGTTCAATAGAAAATTATTGAGATTTTCGTCCAATGATAACTTACTAACACTTTCGTCCAAAATCTATTTAGCAGTCATGTTGGCAATCACTTTTGTGACATTTTCGTCTATTTGTGCCACGTAGGCTCTTTCATTAACGGTAATGGACAAAAGTTAACAGAATGATGAATTTGTCACACTTTTTATACTTTCAAGAACTAAAATTTGAATTTTTATCTTTTAGGGACGAATTTGTCAACGCTCTACACATTCAAGGACAAAAATGACTCTTTACCCATTAATTTTCCATATTGTTTTGGGTCTCATATTAGTTTGGGATCATCAATTAAGAGTTAAACTCTTGACAAAAAATGTTTTTCTTGATTACAATACGGATATTGTAAGGGTGACGAACTTGCTTATAGCCAAGAACCTTCATCCTAATTTATCTTATCTTGATTAGGATGATAACATTGTTAAAAGCTTCTTTAATATTGGATCTTGGCAATAAATCTTAAGCTGAAGATCTGATTTTCCCCAGATCCAGCAATAAAGCACCCCTCAAGATATCCACTGTGTAGATCTAGTTCTCGAGGAAGAACTGTGAAGATTTGCATAGTTTTCAAACAAATTTATCAAATGTGACAGTTATTTGTAAAACGCAGGAGGAAGAAAAACAATTATTATGGCTCAACAGAAGGAGAAGAAGAAGAAGAAAAAAAAACAAACCAACAAAGAAAGGAGAAGAAGAAGGAGAAGAAAAAACAAACCAACAAAAAAAACCAAAAATAAGACATACCAACGGGGGGTCGCGCAGAGGTTCGAAAGGGTGAAGGGGTATCGTGGCAGAGAGAAAGAGGGAAAGGGGAAGAAGAAGTAGGGAAGAAGGAGCGGCGCTGAGGAGAGAGAAGAAAGAAGAAGAAAAAATGTGAGCAGAGAGAGGGAGCAGAACGTGTGAGAGGAAGAAAAGTTGAAAGAAAAATAAATGTGAGGAGAGAGAGGAAGGAGAATGTGTGAGAGGAAGAAAAGTTTTAAAAAATTGTGTGCAAGTGAACGTTGTTGTGTACACAATGTATGTTACTATGTACACAGTGAACGTTGCTTGCTTTGTACAGTGACCATTGTCACTCGAAAAATATGCATGCACAATTATCGTTATAATTAAAAAAAATAGTTGTTGCACATAACATTCTATAAATTGATTCAGTACACACAAAATTTGTATATACAATGTTCGTTTTCATTTTTCATTTGTCAATTTCGATTCTCCAATCTCAATCTTAGTTAAATTTTATTTTTGTGCGAAATGGGTCCAATTTAATTTGATTGGCAAGCTTATATAATTTTTTTTGCAAAATTACCTCATGCCTCCTTCGACCCAATATTCACAAAATCGTCCTCCTTCCCCCCCTTCCTTTTTTACCACCACCACCACCAAAATATTTTATGTCAAACACCCAAACCCCTTCCACCGAAAATTCTCAAACATTTCCTTCAATCCACTTGAAACACCCTGAAATTTTGATAACTGAACATAGATGTTTGATATATTTCTTGTGTTATTTAATTATTTGATTAGTTTAGATTAGTTGAATTGTTGTGTAAATTATCCTTGTCCAATTGCTTGGCCTGGATGTTAAGTTATGTGGAGTTTGTTTGATCTGTGTTGAAATGTGTGATTGATACTTTGACCCAGAACCTGTTTCTATTAAACCATTATTTCAGACTCAGTAATCGTTGGATCGCCTTTAAATTTTTACAGTAGGTTCCCAACCCATCTCCTCATGTTTTGATCACTGCGATTTGAAAAATAACAACTTTTGATGTCCCTCTAAGCGTGACCAGCATGCTAAGCGCAATTCCAAATAGACCTTAAAAGGTTCGTAATTCCCGTAATAGGGTAGACCTTATAAAAGCCCGAGATCCATCTTGGCCACCCAAGAATCCATTCTTGGCCATTCACAGGTTGGTAAATCCAAACTAAGGTAGACCGTCAAGGTTCATAAATCCTAAAGCTTTGGTCGACCTCTAAAAACCCAGGGCGGATGCGCCACTGGTACATCTGTAACAAAGCATTGGATCCAAGACCAACTCTTAGGACCACAAACCCAAGGTCACACCTTGGTGAATCTTGATAAAACCTAGCATGGACAACTCCACTGGTACCAACTTTGACAAACATGAGGTACAACTATGTCTGCTCTCAGCACATGTTATTATTGTCATACTACTTTGTTGCAGGAATAAAAGTTCGCAGGAACATAAAGCCCAAGAAACATGCTTGGCACACAAAGGCCAGGGTCCACCCTTGGTCTCCTAAAAATCCAAGAAAATTCTCTTGGTATCATTGCACACTATGGAATCCTGACATGGAGAACCATAGTTGTCAGCAGATTTTGGCAAGGTCTATCCTTGACCAGTATAGTTATCAACAACTCTTGATAACTCACAACTTATAAAGCTTGAAGGCTACCCTTGGTCAACCTCGTTTTCACCAACTTATCCATTACGGGAACATGAGGTATTAAAAGCTTTACTTTGATAATTTCAGTGCTCACAAATTTTATTCATGCAGGAATACGAGCCACAAAGAAACATCTTTGATATATAAAAGTCCAGGTTCCCCTTGGTATATTAAATACCCAAGAAATATTCTTGGTACTCTAACTCCTATGGAATCTCGACATGCAGTACCATAGAAATATTCGTTTTTGTAGGAATAATTGTCTAAGAACCTTGATATAGCTGAGCTAAAAGACTTAGCCACTTGCAGAAACAAGAGTTCAACATAGATGTCTGTGGTCAACCCTCGACACTTACTAAGCCTAAGACATATTCTTAGCACACAGCGGGAACCTTGACAATCCAAAATCCAAGAGACACTCTTGGTATTTCAAGTCACTTGACAATTTAGCAAGCAAAATGGGACGCTATCAGTTACAAGGTCTCAATTCATAATGAACAACACAAGTCAAGCAACTTATATTCATTTATATGGTATGCAATGCAAAGAAGAATAAAGAAGACACAGAAGAGTGAAAGTAAAAAGAACATTTCATTAATATGATAACGCTTTACAACGTCTTCATGGCCAAAAAGCAAAAACAAAGCAAGAAACATAAAAGATGGTAGCCTACACTATGGTTTCGTCATCTTATCCTTCAGCAAAACTTTATCTTGAGTGTGTCCGATCATTCTTAACACATAACCGTTTAGTCGTTAATCTACTCCTATGCCTTGGTGGCCCTGGTGAGATGATCTCCTCGCGGTTCTGGTGAGACGATCTCCACTTGGCTCTGGTGAGACGCTCTCTGCTTGACTCTTGTAAGATGGTCTCCACAACTATCCTGGTGAGATGATCTCCACCCGCTTCAACAGAGATATTGAGGACGAGCTTCTGCACTTTTATCTCCCTCATTGGAGTGGAAACTTTCTGCAGAACATTATCCCTCACCCCCTCATAGCCACGAATGGCTGAAACAGCCAGCGACAACCCAACATCGGGACTGTGACACACCTGGGAGGAAGCTCTAATGACTCCATAGCTACTTTGCCTCATTCTCCCCAAAGAAGGAGCAAGAATGGTGAGTGGCAAAGGCTCATTCGCCCTAGGCTCATTTAGGGAAGCAAGGACACAGGTAGTGGAAGTGGCAGAAATCCCATCTACTTAAAGAAGAGTGAGGCTTGACAGTTATTGGCGGTGTTCTGAAACGTTCCCTAGAAGCCCACTTCATGATTGACAACATTTACCCACTACCACATGATCTCCAAAAACGTGGCCACTCCTTGAATGACATGTGGACACGGGTAATTGTGCGTGGGCGACTGATGAGGACCAAGAATTGTGAGGTCCATGACAAGGGCAAGATCAAAGGAAGCACAAGAAGCATTAGATCATAAAGCGAACTACTTTCTTTCTCAAGCATTGGGTCAACATATCAACCTTGCCTTGAGTCCAAACACCAACCTGGAAGAAGAGTTCAGATTGGTCCAATTGATTCAAATGAGTGAAGAGCCAAAAGACTAATAAGTGAAGAGCCTAGATGCCTTCAATGTTTTGAACATAACTTGAGTTATAGATGTCCATTTTAGGCATTCTTTGATGCGTTTGAAAGCTCTAAAGATTTCTTAAAAGTCATATTTCTAGTCTCAAGTCCTAATTCTACATCAATGATGATGAAAATGGGAGATGAAGTTCAGCACGAATTACATTTTTTTTAGTATAAGAAATATGTAACTGAAGTCCCACATTGGAGAGAAAAAGGAGAGAGGCACCACTTGTTGGCTATAAATAGCCATTCTTTTCTCTTATGTACTCACCTTTGAATTAAATAAAAACTTTACACTTTTAAAAGTGTGTGAGAGGAAGTTCCTCTTGGGTTCTTGATTGGACCAAACATTGGTTCTTATGAAAGGTTTCTTAATCTTTGTGGCGAATCCCCATGGGACTTATCACTTTTCATAAGGTGTGGCGTCTTCTTCCATTTCTTGTCTTTCCCGCCTTTAACATTTTGTTCATGTTAAATTTGTTATTTTTTCTGCACTTTTCTTCATATTGTCTTTATCTTTATTTCTCTTCGTCAAACACTTGGCGTGCACCTTTTTCTTATGTTTTAACAAGAAGCCTTTTCAAGGACGATCCATAAAAACAATGAACCCCGTATTGGTTCATATCATGTGGTATCTTGAGCACGGATCCTAGAATTGGCCAATTTCTTGTGTTTGTGTGTACTGTCCTTTAATTCTTGTCATTTTTTTTGTCTTTTGTTCTCGTTCTTTATCATTCCGTTCTTTTATTTCTTGTTCTTTATCATTCTGTTCTTTTACTTCTCGTTCTTTATCATTCCGTTCTTTATCATTATATTATTTTATTTCTCTTTCTATATCATTCTGTTCTTTTACTTTTCATTCTTTATCATTCCTTTCTTTTATTTCTCATTCTTTATCTTTTGTGCAATTTACAACTTCATTATATTCTATTCATATTATTGTTGTAATGACGTTATGCTATGCACCTTATTCTAAACTGAACTATTATTTTCACAATTGGCCATCAATAAAAAAAAATCATTTGTGTTAGTGTGAAAAAAAAGAAAAGGGGTAGCGAATTATTAAAAAAAAAAAGATAAAGCTCATAAGTGCTTCTTTTAAGCTACTTATTGTAAAAAAAAAAATTACTTCATAAGAGAACCCCTTTGCACTAATTTATTTGACAATTGTGAAAGTTTAT
Organism: Glycine tomentella; assembly: GCA_007407185.1. NCBI lineage: Eukaryota > Viridiplantae > Streptophyta > Magnoliopsida > Fabales > Fabaceae > Glycine > Glycine tomentella. The sequence goes on along the minus strand of PYAF01006312.1, from coordinate 108,298 downwards.
TTGTGGTGCTATAACGTTATTCTTTTTGTGCAATTGATTTTTTTCTCTCTTCCTAGCTCTATATTGTCTTGTTTGACCTTCTTATTTTGAGTGTATCTTTCTTTGTGTCCTTTTTCTAGTTTGTCTTTTAAAATTCCTTTCAATTGTTGTCTTTGTGGTTTTCCTTTCGTTCAGCAAATCCAGTGAGCAACTCTTGTAAGGATCGCTAAAATTTATATATATATATATATATATATATAAACACTTTTGATTTTGAAACACAGTTGATTTTGTTAAGAACCTAAAAAGAGAACTTTGAGTGGTAAAAGGCAAGAGCATTTACATTAAAATCAAAAGCCATTTTTTGAGTGAAAACACGAGTTGTTATTTCTTGAGTGAAACACGTGAGTAGAGTGGTGAGTTCCTGTTCATATTTTCCTTATACTAGTATATGAAGGTTAGTGGTTCTAGTGATGCAATGCAAGCTCGTCTAGACGAGTTGATCAATCAATTTGCTCAAATGTTAGAGCACAATCGGAGGATGGAGGAGAGGATGGATAGAAGAGAAAGGCGTAGGTCTAGAACCTCCACTTAAAGGAGTGATAGTGGAGATGAAGAGAGAGAGAGAGTCCTAGGAGGCATGATGATAGGCGAAGGAATGAAAGGAGGCATGGGGAAAATAATAGAGAAGAAAGACCTAGGAGGAGAAATAAGAGGAATGAAGGACTTGATAGGGTTAAAATTAAAATACCTAAATTTCAAGGGAGGAATGACCCCGAAACTTATTTGGAGTGGGAGATGAAAATAGAGCAAATCTTTGACTGCAATAACTATAGAGAAGACAAAAAGGTGAAATTGGCAGCCATAGAATTTATAGACTATGTGTTGGATATAGGGGGAGCAACAAGAAGAATGAAGCTTTTGACTTAGAAGAATGTTTTGAGCTTTTCACATGCCTTGAAGATTGAAATCCAAATTGAAGTGTATGAGAAGCAAATATGTTGATCCTTGCATTTGCATGCATATAATCATTTACATGCTTAAGTGATTTCATCAAAGAATCAAAGCTATTTTGAAAAAGAACTAAATGGGTAATGTTTTTGGAAAAATGTAATTTCACTGTTTTAATCGATTACCCAACAGATTAATCGATTATTTAGTTCATGTTTAAAACTGGAAAAGCCTTGATGAACATTTTAATCGATTACATCACAGATTAATCGATTATTTGGTTGTGTTTAAAACTGGAGAAGCTTTAATGAATATATTAATCGATTAGCATTTCTTGTAATCGATTACATAATGTAAATAAAAAGTAATACATTGCTACTTTAATCGATTACCATTTGTAGTAATCGATTACACAAGCTATCTTGAAAATCATGTTTTCACTAATTTAATCGATTACCAAACATTGTAATCAATTACATAGGCTATTTAAAAAAGCTTGCTTCATTGCCTTAATCGATTACCAAATATTGTAACTGATTACACAAGAGGCTTAGATATAAAACTTCACTGCTTTAATCGATTATAGCTCGGTTTAATCAATTATCTTGTTCATTGTGAAGCCCAGAATTCAGCCTTAAAGACTTTAATCTATTAAGTGGTAATTTAATCGATTACATGGCTCATTTTAATCGATTATTTGGGCGCGTGTAATAGATTACAGGTTGTTACAAAACTCTGTTATAAATAGAAGGAAGACTTGGATTGAAACTTAACTTGAATACTTCAAAATTTTTGAATACACACAAGCCTTCACAAAGTTCTAAAGTGATTTTCTGGGTTTACTTACTTCTTGTCCCACTCTTTAATCCTCATGGGTATTGAATGATTTCTTGGGCAAGAGATTTCAAAAGAGTAAGGGAGAGCATGTTCTGAAAATCTATTTCTACATTTAACCTTGATTGGTAACTCATATGCATTCATATTCACTGGATCATCGGATGTTTCTCTCCATAATCTTTGAGTGTAATTTTGTTTTTGTAATTTCTGTTATTTGATGCTATTGTAAAGGGTTCTTTGAAGCTTGTTCTAGAGTAGTGTTCTCTAGGGAATAAAAGAGTAATGTTCTTTTGTTCTTGATCATTAGGAGTCTAATAGGATTTTAGATTTCTATTATTTATCTAGGGTTAATAAAGAAGGATTGTTGTAAAGCTTGTAAGAACAAAATTTTATAATTGTGGAACTCTAATCTAGTGTTGATTAGAAGAAATTGGATGTAGCTTCTCTTGAAAAGTGAACCAGTATAAATTGCTTGTGTTGATTTTCTTTATCTCTATCTCTTCAAGTAATCTTGTTCATTTGTTCTTGGTGTTATTATCATTACTCAACAAGTTCTGTTTTGAGCTATTGATTTCTTGTGCTTAGTAATTTGACTGATTAAAAGCATTCTTGGTTTAAAAGTGATGAAGATCCCTTGACTCTGATTTTATAAATAATTTTAAAAGACCAAGTTTAAACCAATTCACTCTCCTCTTGGTTATTGTGGGTATTCCTATTGTTTTCAATTAGCATCAAGAGCAGGTTCTTGAGTGTTATTCAAGATCACTATCTTTCTTTAAAAAGAAAATGAATACCACACAAATTACCTTCAAGGAGGGTGCCTCCCTCAATCGTCCTATGATGTTTGAAGGAGCTCATTTCAGTTTTTGGAAAAATAGAATGAAAATATTTATTCAATCAAATGACCCAGGTGCTTGGAATGCAATAGAGAAAGGTCCTGTGATTCCTATAAAAACTATTGGTAATGATATGATTCCCAAAGAATGGGATGAAATGACAGATGCTGAAAAGAGAGTGATTCAATATGATTTTAAAGCTAAGAATATGATTACTTCTGCACTTTCCTCTGATGAATTCTTTAGAATTGTTAGGTGCAAAAGTGCAAAAGAGATGTGGGAAATGTCGGAAATCACTCATGAAGGTACAGATGAAGTGAGAAGATCAAGGAAGCATGCCTTAATACATGAGTATGAAATATTCAAGATGAATCCCACAGAAAACATATCTTAGCTTCAAACAAGATTCAATCACATAGTAAATCATCTTCTTGGTCTTGGAAAGATTTTTGATGCTGAAGAATTGAACATCAAAATCTTGAAGTGTCTCACAAGACCATGGCAACCAAAGGTGACAGCAATCAAAGAATCAAAATATCTATCCAAAATGTCCATGGCTGCACTATTTGGTAAGCTTCTTGAGTATGAACTTGAAATGTCACAACTAACCAATGCAAAAGATGCAGAAAAGAAACATAAAAGCATAGCCTTGAAAGCTGCATCCTCAAAGGTTGAAAATGAAAATAATAGGAATACTTCAATACAACCAAGAGGGGGGTGAATTGGTTGAACCTTGGTATTTAAAAATTTTATAATCAGAGTTTCCATAGGATCTTTATCACTTAAAAAAATTGTTTTGAAACCAATAATCTTATATTCAATCAAATTCCTTTGTCAAGAAACCAACAATAGACAATTGAAATCTTTATGTGCAAATAATTTGATTCACAAACCAAAGCAATAAGGAGATGAAGAGAATAGAATAAAGATCAGCCACAATTTTTATACTGGTTCACTTCAAACAATATGAAGCTACATCCAGTTCTTCCACTCAACACTAGAATGGAGTTCCACTATTGCAAATTAATATTCTTACAAGATATTACAAGCCTCTCTTTATCAACCCTAGATAAAGTTCAGAGATCTAAAACATTTTTAGATCCTTAGAGACCAACCCCACTGAGAACACTACTCAGCAACCCCTAGAGAAACACTATATCTAGTTATCATGCAAGAAACCCATTTACAATAAGCCAATCTTTACAGAAATCAAATAAAAGAGATACAACTTCAAAGTTTAAGGAAAGAAGTCACCTGATGATCCAATGAATGATGTACATATGAATGATTAAATCAGGTTGAAAGTTGAAAACAAACTCAGAACATTACTTCCTTAAAGCTTTGAAAAGAAACTTCTTGCTTTTGAAATCAATTAACAACCCATGAATGTTTTGTGAAAGCAAGAACTCTATGAACTCAGATAATCATGAAGAGAATGTTTAGAAAGCCTTGGAATGCTCAGAATACTAATTGGTCAAGTTTTTTTAAAAACAGCTGAGCAAAGGTTCTATTTATAACAAACTTTTCTAACCGTTGGTAATCGATTACATACGCTCCTGTAATCGATTATTTTGCTTATATAATCGATTAATTCAAGACTGTAATCGATTATGTTGTTCATCATTTTTCTGGGTAGGATTAACGAACAAAATAATCGATTATTCCGACAAGTGATCGATTAAAACAGAAAGATGTATAAAACGTTTTTTGAACTATGTAATCGATTACTACCTCTGGTAATCGATTAAGCCAGAAAGCTTCTTAACCATGAAATGTATTGGGTAATCGATTACGGATTTTGTAATCGATTATGACAGGAAGCTTCATAAACTCAAAATGCACTACGTAATCGATTACGGATTCTAGTAATCGATTTTATGAAGCAAAGCATGTAAGCAGGCATATGATGTAATCGATTACTATCTTGGGTAATCGATTAAGACAGAAAGATGGTTTTTAGTTTTAGCTAATGTAATCGATTACAGCTCTTTGGTAATCGATTACAATGTTCATCAAGGCAGTTTAAAAGATAAATCAAGATAAAATAATCGATTAACCCGATACGTAATCGATTACATTGTTCTTGAAAAGATTTCCAGAATATACAAAGAACAATATAATCGATTTTTTTCTTGAGATAATCGATTAAACCAGTAGGAAACTTATTTTTCCAAAAACCTTTTGATTTGATTTCAAAACTTAAGCAATTTTATCAGGACCTTGTTAACTCTATTTCTTAAACACATAGACTCAATGAATGATGTGAATGCAATGCACTTGGATCACCAGAAATGCTTTCTTCCTTTTACATTCAATCACAAATTAATCTTCAAGGCTTCATGGCATGTTGAAAGTTCAAAACCTTCCTTCTTGAATCAATCTATGCTTTGTGCTTCAAGTAGCTCCCCTTTAATTCAACAAAAAAAGTGGAAGACTCAAGTGAAGAAGATGAAAAAGACAACATGAATTTGATTGTCAACAAGTTTAGCAAGTTCTTGAGGAGAAACAAGAACAGAAAGTTCACAAAGAACAACAACAACAACAACAAAAGGAGTGACAACAACTTCACTTGCTTTGAATGTGGTAAACCTGGCCACATTAAATATGAATGCTCTATTTTTTTGAAGAAGTAACAAGGTGAAAACAAGATAAAGAAAGAAGGAAAGCCTAAGAGAGCCTACATAGCTTGAGAAGATAATGAGTCAACAACTTCTGAATCATCAACTGAAGATAAAGAAGCAAATGTGAGTCTCACTTCCACAATTTGATAAGAAATATGTAACTGAAGTCCCACATTGGAGAGAAAAGGAGAGAGACACCATTTGTTGGCTATAAATAGCCATTCTTTTGTCGTATGTACTCACCATTGAATTAAATAAAAACTTTACACTTTTAAAAGTGTGTGAGAGGAAGTTCCTCTTGGGTTCTTGATTGGACCAAACATTGGTTCTTATCAAAGGTTTCTATAATCTTTGTGGCGAATCCCCATGGGACTTATCACTTTTCATAAGGTGTGGCATCTTCTTCCATTTCTTGTCTTTCCTGCCTTTAACATTTTGTTCATGTTAAATTCATTATTTTTGCTCTGCACTTCATATTGTCTTTATCTTTATTTCTTTTTGTCAAACACTTGGCGTGCACCTTTTTCTTATGTTTCAACAAGAAGCCTTTTCAAGAACGATCCGTAAAGACAATGAACCCCATGTTGGTTCATATCAGCGGCACATGACTGTTTGCATTAACGAGGACATAACTTATGTTTTCAAAAATCACATCAAAGGATCATACTTTGGCAGAGTTCATCATCATTGACGCATCACTCGCCTGCCATGTTCAGACTTATCCACTAAACAGTCTACCTTGGACAGCTCAACATGCGCAACCCTGACTACTGTGTCCAAGTTCATGATATTACTTTACAAAACCTATGGTCTGCCCTTGGTCTAAAGACCAAGATGAGCTCCTAGCATAAAACCCCAAGGTCGTCCTTAGTAAAAGGTTTGCAATTCCCATTACGGGGTAGACTTTACAATTCCTACGATCCATCTTGGCATAAACACCCAAGGTTCGCCCTCGATTCAAAGAACATGATAAGTTCCCGGCATGAAGACCCAAGACAAGCTCTTGGTAACACACATAGTTATTAACCTCGACACATGACATTACTTGTCCACCCTCGGGGGCTGATAATACTCGTCATACTACTATGACACTAGACATTCGACATCAACGCTTTTTCACCCTCTTTCGGCCATAAATTGCCTCAGAGGCTGGGGCGCTTATGTACAGTCCAAAATAGTAAAATGACACGTGACCATCTCATAAAGGTCACCTTACACGTGGACATCCTCCACGTCAGCACCGCTACATTAATAGTGCTTATTCATTCTCGAAGTGTCAACCCGGACACGCTTGTCCGCCCTCTTTGTCAGCCTTGCTACAGGAACACGGATGTCGACCTTCTACATGAGCACAGACGTCTACAATATTATCTCCTTATTAATAACATATCAAATATGTCTGGATATTCAAATAGGTGCAACCACCTTATCATATAATATCTCAACAAGTTATCTACAAGCTGTTACTTATTTACAAGTAACAGTATATCAATAAGGTACACATTATCTTCTATTTAAATTAGATAACTGCCTGTTATTATCTTATCAACAGATTATCAATAAACAAAGGCCCAAGGCCCATACTCCACACTATAAATACAACCATACAGGTTCTCTCTAACTCACAATACATTCCATTCATACTTGAGTACCCCCTCGAACACTCATACTCTTACTCTTATGAAATAACACTCAGTTATTCTCTTATAATTGATGTACTTACTTGAGCGTCGGAGTGTCTTTACTTTGTTTTGTAGGTACCTTCCCTAAACAAAGCTGAATCACCGTCCGACGTGCAGAATTTGGAGTCCACCTAGATCCCGTCTAGCCCATACGTGGAATTTCCAGATTTTGGTAAGAACAAGATCTCAATTTGAGATTTTTCATTAAAGATGCTCTAAGATAATATTTAATAGGGGAAAAATATTAGATCTTCTAAACTTTACCATTTTTTTAAATAAACATCTTAATTTTTAATTTCTTTCCAATTTATTCTTAAAAAAATTAAAACAAACACCAATAAACTTTAATATCACTTTAATTAATCCTTGAACTTTATCTTTTTTACCTATAGACACCTTAATTTTAAATTTATTTCAATTAATTGCTAAAAATTACACATAGACACTTTCCATTTTATATGCTTTATTGTTGTTAGGACAAATGACAAATAATGCACCCTAGGTTTAACCAAGAGTTTTATTCTATAAAGCAAAGTATTTTTCTTAAATAGAACATCTTTTATGAAAAGTTTTGAGGTCAGACACACATCATACTCTAAGACATGATTAGATGAAGTTTGATTAGATTATATGTGTGTGTGTGTGTGTAGGAGGGATCAAATTACACCAGTGTAACTTTGATCAATTATTACATCATTTAATAACTTTTAATTGAATAATATTTTCTTAAAATTGACTGTTGGATTGAAAGTTCCTTTCACATAGATTATATGTTCAAAATTTCATATTAATCCAAAATTATTTGCTACCTCATTTATACAAATTAAAATTGATGTAGTACAAACTTTTCAAAATATACTAGAATATGCACCATTTGATTACCAACCTATTGATGTTCAATTTTGATAAAATTTGACATAGACAATCTTGGCAATATGCACATATAGTTCAACAGTTGGATCGATAAAAATCACATTTTATATGAAGTTATTAAATAGTGTAATTGTTATTTAAGTTGCATCGGTATAATTTGACCTCTCTCTCTCTCATATATATATATATATATATATATGTATGTTTGTTGGTTAGAGTCTTATGTGCAGGGATATGGATGAAGCTTACAATGTGTTATATTATCGGTATCATTCATGAAAGTGCAAAAGGGAAGGTCAATAAAAAGTTCTACTTACTATATTTCTCATAAGATGTTATTGTTTAAGCAAAAAAAAAATAGCAATGCACTTTGAAACACAAAAACAAATACTCACCACCACACAATTTTGAGTATGAGAAAGAAGAGAAAAGTAAGATGTTTTATCTTATTTGTTATTAGTTGGTGAAAGACATTAAATGCAACATTTAATGCTTAAACGACCATTTTCTCTCCATGTAAGAAGGTAGACAAAGAAAGATGTAAGAGGCTCCCAACAAATATATTTCAAGAAGCTTGTTAATGGTTCGGCAAGCGCACTGAATTGTTCAAGTAATAAAGAGACGGTTGAAAATGATAGAAATACTTCAATACAACCAAAAGGGGGGGTGAATTGGTTGAACCTTGGTATTTAAAAATTTTATAATCAGAGTTTCCACAGGATCTTTATCACTTTAAAAATTGTTTTGAAACCAATAATCTTATATTCAATCAAATTCCTTTGTCAAGAAAATCAATAGACAATTGAAATCCTTCTGTGCAAATAATTTGATTCACAAACCAAAGCAATAAGGAGATGAAGAGAATAGAATAAAGATCAGCCACAATTTTATATTGGTTCACTTCAAACACTATGAAGCTACATCCAGTTCTTCCACTCAACACTAGAATGAAGTTCCACTATTGCAAATTAATATTCTTACAAGATATTACAAGCCTCTCTTTATCAATCCTAGATAAAGTTCAGAGATCTAAAACACTATTAGATCCTTACAGACCAACCCCACTGAGAACACTACTCAACAACCCCTAGAGAAAAACTATCTCTAGTTATCATGCAAGAAGTCCATTTACAATAAGCCAATCTTTATAGAAATTGAATAACAGAGATACAACTTCAAAGTTTAAGGAAAGAAGTCACCTGATGATCCAATGAATGATGTACATATGAATGATTAAATCAGGTTGAAAGTTGAAAACAAATTCAGAACATTACTTCCTTAAAGCTTTGAAAAGAAACTTCTTGCTTTTGACATCAATTAACAACCCATGAATGTTTTGTGAAAGCAA
>PYAF01006312.1:74099-99071 GCA_007407185.1 Glycine tomentella | reverse complement strand
TCTCAGAATACGAATTGGTCAAGTTAGAAAAACAGCTGAGCAAAGGTTCTATTTATAACAAACTTTTTTAACCGTTGGTAATCGATTAAATATGCTCCTGTAATCGATTATTTTGCTTATGTAATCGATTAATTCAAGACTGTAATCGATTAAGTTGTTCATCAATTTTCTGGGTATGATTAACAAACAAAATAATCGATTATTCCGACAAGTAATCGATTAAACCAGGAAGATGTATAAAACGTTTTTGAACTATGTAATCGATTACTACCTCTGGTAATCGATTAAGCCAAAAAGCTTCTTAACCATGAAATGTATTGGGTAATCGATTACGGATTTTGGTAATCGATTATGACAGAAAGCATGTAAGCATAGCATATGATGTAATCGATTATTGTCTTGGGTAATCGATTAAGACAGAAAGATGATTTTTAGTTTTAGCTTATGTAATCAATTACAGCTCATTGGTAATCGATTACAATGTTCATCAAGACAGTTTAAAAAGTGAATCAAGATAAAATAATCGATTAACCCGATACGTAATCGATTACATTGTTCTTGAAAAGATTTCCAGAATATACAAAGAACAAAATAATCGATTCTTTTCTTGAAATAATCGATTAAACCAGTAAGAAACTTATTTTTCCAAAAACCTTTTGATTTGACTTAAAACTTAAGCAATTTTATCAAAGCCTTGTGAACTCTATTTCTTAAACACACAGACTCAATGAATGATGTGAATGCAATGTACTTGGATCATCAGAAATGCTTTCTTCCTTTTACATTCAATCACAAATTAATCTTCAAGGCTTCATGGCATGTTGAAAGTTCAAAACTTTTCTTCTTGAATCAATTTATCCTTTGTGCTTCAAGTAGCTCCCCCTTATTTCAACAACGGTAAGACTGAATGTCGAATTCCACAGGGACTTTGCTTGTACTCAAAACTAATACATGTTTGTTGTTAAGTAATTAATGAATTTATTTAATTAGTAGAATGATCAACATAAGGTTAAACTTGACTAATTCTAAACTACAAAGCGTAATAAATATAGAGAAATTGACACAAACACTCAGAATGATGCGGTGATGGTTGATTATGATGCGACAGATGTTAAAAGTTTGTTAACCGGAACTAACTTTGATGCGATATAAAAGGTTTTTCTCTATTCAACATTATATTCTCTCACCTTCATCAACTAATATGTTCTAACCTTGATTCCCCAAGTGCAAGACCTAAATCACTTAATTTCACTCCTAATTCCTCAAGAGTTACGTTAACCGATTTGCATTACGATTAGAGACGATAAACTAGGCTAAACAAAACCACTCTATCCCTAGACATAATATTATTTAGAAGTGTTTTTCAATTCTTAAGGCAATAACCATTTTCCAATGCATTAAAACCTAAAACAAAGCATGCAAATGGGCGATCAAAACACTAACATGAATAAAGCTCAGAAAAACAACAATAATGCGCAAATAACATTGAATAGATAGTTAGAATCATTACATCAAAACATTCAGTTGTTGAACTCCCAACAATGGGGGTTTTAGCCTTCCATTTCCATGAGAAGCTTATAAAAATGGAAGATTAGGGCAATGAGAGGAAATTGATGGAAGGGAATTAAGTGGAGAGCTAGCTCCAATGGTGTGGAAGGATGCCTCCTTTGTGACCTAGCAGAGCTCTAATGGTGTATTTTTCTGTCCCTAGTGTTGTGGTTCGCGTTGAGCATGGAAAAAACATGCTGAGCGCGCCTTCAATGTCCAACTGGATAAGTGACCATGCGCTGAGCGAGAAGCTCCAGACCTTGAATCCACATTCCATGCCTTTGCAGTGAATTTCTACAAAAAATACAACCAACACTTCATAAATCAACTAGTTTAAGCATCCACTAGATAAAAGCTTAGAAGAAGCTAATTCCTATATTTTAATCACAAAAGGAAGCATTAAAAAAAAGAATAGATAATTGCTAAGTAATTTATATGTAACTTTACGTATGCTTAGCAATTATCAAACTCTCCCAAATTTAAAGCTCTCCTTGTCCTCAAGCAAAAGTAAGTAAATGCTAACTAAGTTAGATAAATGGCACTGTCAAGAATGAAACGCATAACACAACTGAGATAATCGTGACTTTTTCAAAACAATTCAAACAACCGAAACTTCAGTTCACACGAGTCATAATGTCATGAAGGAATTAATCAAGCATACACTTTAGTGAAAGGAGTTAGCAAGAATGACAGAATCAAAGAAGATCAACTTATGCTTCAATCCTCACAAGGCTAGTATTTCACTCAAGCACACAAGTGTTTCAGTTATGTAACTTCATTCAATACAATTGAAATCACCAGTCTCCGATTTGCACATCATCTCATTCAATACAGTCATACACACACAATATGGATCATAGAGGACTTATTTGGCTTGTAATGTGGTTGGGCTATCAAAGAATCATGATTTTTCTCGGAATTCAACAACTAAGTTCTAGGAGAGCATTCGCCATTTTTCCTTGTTTTCCAGCTCATTTCATTTGCCATACAACATCACATAGAGTCATTTAACCTTGGTTTTGACTCTTTTCTTTTTAACTCATCCAAGGTATAGAATGGTTTGTTCCTCTGTGTGCTTGTTATTTACTTCCATGTGAGAAAGTTTACTCAGATACACTTCCCCAAATTTGGGACAAATTTGTCTTGATCCATAATAATGCTCTCCTTAAACCTAAGGTAACGTGAACATGTTTCCAATTGCTTTTTAGCTCAAGGTTCAAGAATCAAATTTCATTACCATATTAGGCTCAAAGGGGTGCAAGAGATTCAACATTAATCAACAACAAGGTTGGCTTTTTGCCAAGTAGCTAAATTAAAATTCAAAAAGGCCTTGATCATTTCCACATCATACATGCATTCAAGCAGTTCAAGATTCATGCAAACCCCGACAGTATAATCATTCGTTCTCTCACAGATAATAGATACACAACTCACACGGTGTATTGAAGCCTAGAGTTTTTCTTCACAAGAATTTCCTATCATGCAAACTAACTAACTCACTCACATGCATACAATTCAAGAAACCATCATTTAATCATAACGTGTGCTCACTTTTGAGTTGAACTTAAAATTTTGCACAGATGCAACTCTCAGTCATGCAAAATGCTTTTTCAGACATGCCCCAAAAAATGTGTTGCCAAAACATGTCAACAAACAAAAAGTGTTTACCAAAATAACTATCCATCATGCATAACCCAAAGTTAAAAGCATAATGAAGGTGTCTAAAGTGCGATGAAAGTGATGAAAGGGATGAAATGGTAAGGAAAGCATAAATATAATAAGCATAATATGACTTGTATAAAACATGGCCTCAATCCTGTGTAGGCTAAGGGTCCCAAGCTCCCTGGGCACTGTAACATCTGCCACATAATCATCATCCATGCCACTAGCAGCGTCCTCATTAGCAGCACCACCCCCCCGCCAAAGGAAGGTCTGTCCCCAGGCCAAGCGACTCGGGAGCGGAAATCCTCTGGCGTTATCACTAGCAGCTAGAGAGAGTTGGTGGAGGCTCTCCATCAGTAGAAACTGGCCCTAGTGGAGGCCAGAAAGCATCGGCAACAGCTGGCCCTGTGGTATGGAAGGAGAAGGATGAGGAAAGGAGGGCTGGCTGGGAGCAGCATCTGAAGTAGGAGCCTCAACATCAACAGGAAGAGCTGCACGAGCTTTGGTCTTCTTGCCCGGGGAAGGACACAGAGGGGTCCGCCTGGTGCCAGCAGTTCTTCCTAATATACCCCACATTGATGGGGGGCTGAGAGATTCAAATGCCAAAGTGTCAAAATGGACCCCCTTCGCATCACAGAGGGCAGTGATAAGGGTAGGGAAGCCAAGCTTCTGGTGCTGGACTGGGCGATCTGGGTGATCTGAAAGGAAATGAGGTTGCCCAAGTCCATGTCCATCTGCATCACAATGCCATAAATCAACTTAGCTCGGTCCATATTAAGGTCGGACGTGTGAGAAGTTGGGGCCAAGTTGAAATAGGACAACACACTCCATGTTTGGGCGAGGATAGTCATGTCCTTCTGCAGAATCTTCCACAGAGCCCCTCGGCGTTGGACATGAAATGGCCACCCAACATGCAAAGCTTGGCCTCAATGGCCTGTATGTCAGGGTAGGTGTGGAGGAATTGAGAGTATGTGGTCCACTGAGAGTATGTGACCATGACATGGGCGCGCTTAGCACAATTCATTTAAAATTCCAGACAGAGAAGAAATTAGGCTGAGTGCGCAAGGTGCACTTAACCCAACACAAAAATTGCTTCTGGGGAAGCAGGCGTGCTTAGCGCTATTAACATGACAATCCAGACAGAGAGGTATTTGGGATGAGCGCAATAGGGCACACTTAGCCCAAATACTATTAATTAAAAATAATAAAAATTAAAATTTAGAGGGCGCTTAGCGCCTCCTGTAGCACAGCAAACAAGAATGCCCACTTAGTGCGACATGGCGTGCTTAGTGGGCTGCTGGGATGGCCAAAGCCACCACCAGCAATTCAACAGATAAGGGTGGCCCGCTTAGCACAAAAGGGCGCGCTTAGCGGACACCAGATTCTTGAAAATTCCAGATCTGGGTGAACACCCAAGAACAACGAAGAACACAACATGAACAATGAAGAACATGTTGCGAACTCGACAAGTGTACCGATTATTCCTAGTAATAAAATGATAAGTAGAATATCGTTCCCACGAAGATTGAGGCACTAATGTTATCACAAATAATATCTTTAAATTGGATTAATAAAATTGGATGGAAGGAGAATATTATATGTTGATGTAAGAAAATTAAATAACAAAATTTAGAATCAATAAGAATTTGAAAATAGACTTAATTGGATTTGAATAATTTATGAAGAAGAATTGTAGTCAGAGCACATTCACCTCTTGATCCCAGCCTTTTTTACTTGAATTGATTAATAAATTTTGTTATATAGTTATTCAAATAATGTATCTTTGTATGAAAAATAGTTAAATCCTAATTCCTTGGTGACTTTAACCCTTTAACCCAATCAAGACCCTAATTCCTTAGTGATCTATCTTAAATTAAGCATTAAGAAAATACATCAATTCATTTGCAATCATACATCCCTATCCCTAGGTAATGTAACAATTGTTATTTTACCGCTGTCAGAAATTAAAGCCCCAATATTCCTATTGCAAACCTTAATTCTCGGAACTTTACCAGAATGATCAGGTCTAATAAAGATATAATTAATTCAACACAAGGTAAAATAAAACAACTTAGCATAAAAGAATAATAGAAATCAATCCAATTACAAAGAAGTTCACAATAGGTTTTCGCCCCAACTACAATGAAAGAATTAGCCAGACATATTCATGTCTGACCTCAACAAATGAGAGATACCTAGATCAAGAGTAGAAAATAAGGAGAAGAAGAAGAAGAGATATCCCTTTCAATCTTGATTATTAACCCTCTTGACCTAGCTTGAGCACTCCAAAAGCTGCCTCCTTTGCTTTTATTCTGTTCTTTGCAAGTGTGGAAGTCCTCCTTCTGGTTTATTAAGTCCATATTTATATTTAGGTTATAAAACCCCTTCATATCTTCTATTTTTGTGCAATATCAATCAAAATCTTGAAATCACGTGTCGCTGGCACTAATGGCGTCAGATCTCATGCCATTTGCGTGAGAATCCAGAGAGAATTTGTCAATTTAAGATCTGTGGTGCAAATGGTGCCAACTCTCGCACGAATGACACGAGACTCCAGAAAAGATTACCCTAATTTAGCTCTCTGGCGTGACTGCAGCGAGATCTTGTGCTATTCGCGTGAGACTCCAGAGAATCTTAGCTTCTTGATCTTGCTTGCTTCCTTTCTTTTCTTTGTTTACTGCTATAAAATTGCATAAATTAGTGATCTTATGATTGATGATATATTGATTAGAACTTCCACAAATATAAGACCTTTATTGCTCAATTATGATTGATTCTATAATTATTTTAACTTGAAAAACCTTATATTCTAGACGCATATCAGAACATCACTAAAATAAACCTAGAAATTGATGGGCTTGCTAAGCGCGTAGGGCGCACTAAGCAAGTAGCCCAGAAATGCATAGAAAACATGGGCTCGCCAAAAGCGCATGGCGTGCTTAGCGAGCCAATCATGCGCGTTTAGTGAGCCAATCCAGAAATTCAAAGGAATATCCAAAAACTCAACCCTAACACAGATGTACAATAAGTTAGCCTACAATCAATGAGGATAATGCAGACCAAACCTACAATAGTTCATAAACATATACATGCACATCAACCTAAATAAGTAACTACGAATATGAAAACAAATTAATCACAAGAACAAAACAAAACTCATAAAATAAAAATGAAAAGTAAAAGAAATAAAATAAAATAAAAAAAGAAATGGAATACTTGGGAGCAGGAAGGTTGGATGAAAATGAGACAAGACAAAATACAAAGCACAACAATGGGAGCACGAGAGGTAGAAAGAAAGAAGTGAGTGAAAGTGAGGAAGAGAAACGTGTCAAGAAGATATGTGGGGGTTGAGCAGTTACAAAATGGCTCTGTAGTTACAAGTGTCACGCTAAGCGCGAGCCTCACCCTAAGCGAGACACCTCTGACACGAAATATGCATTTAATGAGCCGTAGGGCGCGCTTAGCGAGCCAATTGCGTGCCAATGGTCAAAAGCTTTTTGAATTCCCCCCAAAATAAAATAAATACTTTTTTTACACATATATAGGCGCGCTTAGCGTGAAAAAGGATGGCTTAGCAGATTTTGCAGGTAAAAATTTCCCGCAAAATCCGCTAAGCACGCTCAGCGATACAGTGTCGTGCTTAGCGTGAAATTGGTTCGCTCAACCCAATTCCAATAAATTCCAGACAAAGAGTTTATTGGGCTGAGTGCAAGCTTCTCGCTTGGCGAGCATGGAAGCGCGCATAGCGCGACATGCGCGCTTAGCGTAATTCAAAATTAAATTCAGACAGAGAGTTTATTAGGCTGAGCACAATATTC
Source organism: Glycine tomentella (assembly GCA_007407185.1). Taxonomy (NCBI): domain Eukaryota; kingdom Viridiplantae; phylum Streptophyta; class Magnoliopsida; order Fabales; family Fabaceae; genus Glycine; species Glycine tomentella. Next base: position 92,043 of record PYAF01006312.1, on the reverse strand, counting down.
GCGCTCAGTGCCTCTGCTGAAGAGTGGGTCCGCGCTTAGTGCGAAGTTTCGCGCTCAGCGAGCCAGCAAAAGTGCAGTAATTAAAACAGGACACACAACATGCATAAACAAAGAAAACACAAGGACACAGAACAACCAATGCAATTAAAAAAATAAATATCCTAATGACAGAAACAAGGAAAGAATCCTGGGTTGCCTCCTAGTAAGCGCTTCTTTAACGTCACTAGCTTGACGTAAAACACCCTTCAAGGGTCATGGAGATGAATGATTTTGGCCAATCACTCAGGACTGCCATCCTTGTACAACTGAAGCCTTTGCCCAATACCAGTCCAGTTGTGCTTTGGATCTCTAGAGGATGGGTCCATCAGCTCAACTACCCCACATGATTTGTCATTCTTGAGTGTAGATGGTCTGGACCAGTTGGATTTGAGTTTTCCAAGGGAAGACTGGAGGTGGGAATTAAACAACAGAATTTGCTTTTCCCGGCTAAACTTCATTTTCACAAACTTCTTTTCATTATTTTCTTTCACCTTAGGCTTGTGATTTTTAGAGGACTCATAAATATTGAACCTCTTTTCTTCCAACTCAACCTTCAATTTCTCCAAAGCAATATCTTCTTTTAACTCTTTAAAGGAAATTTTCCTAGGAGAAATTTCTTTGATTTTCCCACATCCTTAACACAAACTCTTAGGTCCTTCTCATAATAATCAAGGATAAACAAATAAAAGAAAAAGAAAGAAAAGTTTAAATTTACTAAAATTTTGTCGCAAAAGCATTAGCGACGATTTTAGCGACTGCTAGAGTGCTACGCTGGTAGCGTGGGCCTCACGCTGATAGCGTGGGAAGTGCTCCAGAAAGTCATTTTCCACTGGTATGCCACGCTGGTAGCGTGGGCCTGACGCTGGTAGCGTAGGAGCAGGGGCTGGGGGCCTATAAAAGACCATTTTTATGAAATTTAGGCCAAAAATCAGTTCCCTCTTCTTCCTTAAGCCCATTCTGCCATTTACAAGCTTAGGAAGCTTCATATCTTCTCCATTATTCATCTAAACACTTCCCACCCAACTAGAAAGTTGATTAAAACCCCTCTATGAGCTAGATTCCAGCTTCAATTCTTCGAGAGAACCATCAATCGGAGAAATCCTGTTCTCTAGAGGATTTTGTAAAGCTGAGTTTTGGAGGAGCAAGAAGACTATTCAAGGACGCCAGAGCTTAGAGAAGTGATCCTCCAGCCTTCCTCGACAATTTAGAGGTAAGAAACTTAAGTTTTACCGATTGATTTGTGAAATGGTTCTTGGGGTGAATAGTAACCCAATTGTGTTAGGGCTGGAATTAGGCTTGGATTCTTTAGAAAAGTATGTTCAGGGGGTTGTTCTAATGTATACTAAGCTTTGAATCATAACTATTGATGAAGTTTGGTTTAGACTCTGAGATATGTATGAGTAGGAAGAATATTGATGAAATGGAAGGTATTATGATAGATATGAGCTTAGGTGCTGTTATAAAAGTTGTTTAGGAGGCTATATAAACGGTGAAAACATGTTGGATAGATAGTTTTGAACAACTTGGTTATCCTTGAAATATAGAATGGTTGAGCAACAAAATGCTTTGAATTGAGCTTATGCAGAGTCTAGGGGGACTCTAAGATCTTAGGTGGACCAAGATGGATCCTATTGAGGGTCTGTGAATCACCTATAAGGTGGTTAGCTCTGTTAACCCTAAGATAGAGAACAATGAGGTTTTAATGGAAAGGAATAATGTTTCCTTTCATTCTAACGGCTGAGGACCATTATTGATTGATTGTTGTATGTTTTGTGTAGGACGTGATAGTGATACTGCTAGTGGTTGTGACCACGAAGCCGGGAGAGCCGGTGTAGCGTTGAGAGCAGGTAAACTCTTTGTTCTTGGGAGTGTTTCCCTGTTTGTGTTCCACCATACTCCAAGGGAGTTATGGTTATTGATATCATGATACATGTATATTGAAATTGTGTGTTACTGTTATAGGGAAACACGTATATGATGAGCTAAACACTGTGATAGTGTTGTATATGTGCTTGATGAGTTATACATTGTGATAAATGTTAAGTGATTGATGAAATTCTCTGGCCAGTAGAACTAAACTTAATAGTCTACATAGGTAAGTCCTGATGTGAGATGTGCCCACATAGCTGGATGAAGCCTCCTCAGGCAAAGAAAGAAAGTCCTGATGTGAGATGTGCCCATATAAATGGATGAAGCCTCCTCAGGCATGATCAGTAAGTCCTGATATGAGATGTGCCCATATAAATGGATGAAGCCTCCTCAGGCATTGATATATATGTATTATGCTATGTACATGTGGTATTATGGTTTGATAACTGTGATGGCTAGCTTGTAATGCCAATTTTGATATTATATGCATGGAAGTGAACCAGGGGGAGGAAAGACCTCCAAGGACCCTGATTTTACTGAGATTGTTATCTCACCCCTGTTGGGGATCATGTTTTGCAGGTGATGCTCAGGGAGCGACTGATAGATCCTAGGGCAACAGGCCCGAGTAGAGGGATATGGTTCTGAGGGAACCCTAGGCATAGATTGAAGAGCATGTTGGCTCTATTATTGTTTTATGCCTATGTTTTGTAATTAAGAGAAACATGTACAGTTTTGATAAATATACTTTGTATATTATGAGAATTCACCATATATGGTGTACAGTTGATGTTGTTAATGACGTTTGATGACGCCAGTTTGTTTACTGCTTCCATTTTAAGTATCTGTGATATTGCTGTACTTAATGACCGTAATTCAATGTTAATGAACCAGATGCATACGGGTCGTTACACTTCTTGTCTTGACTAGGGGGCAATCTATCGCGTTCATGTAGGTTTTCTCCAACGATGATTGCTGTGCAAGTTCATGCACTTTGAAATCTGGTTCCGGTTGGAGTGCCTGCACTTTGAAGCAAGTTCTGTGGTCACTGAGATGTTTCTTAGCTTCAAACATGTTGAAGGTTACTTTCTGATCTTCAACGCTCATCTCCAGATTGTCGTTCCCCATATCCACCACACATCGGGCTGTAAGGATGAACGGTCTACCTAGGATTAAGGGCTTCTATGTCCATGATCACAAAATTGATTGGGAAAGTGAATTGCTAGACCTTAACCAGGACATCCTCAACCACACCATATGGTCGCTTGATAGATCTATTTGCCAGCTGTAGGGTCATCCTGGTTGGGAGAATCTTCAGATCGCCAATCCTTCGGCATAAAGACAAGAGCATCAGATTAATATTAGCCCCTAAATCAATAAGAGCCTTTTCAACAGATACTGATCCAATAGAGCATGGAATGGTCACACCCCCGAATCCTTAAATTTGTGTGGTAATGTTCTCTGAATAATAGCACTGCAGTTCCCCTCTACCACAATATTTTCTTTATGGATGTACTTACTCTTTTTGATAAGCATATCTTTCAGAAACTTCAAGTACATCGACCTCTATTGTAGAGCTTCACCAAAAGGATATGGAAGATCCTTATCATAGACTATTGGTGCTTTGTTCTTGGCTTCTCTTATTAATTTCGTCTTAGTCTTGAATGTTAAAGCCGCATCACCTTTCTCCAGACCAATCCTTTTTTCATCTTTTTCATTTTTTTCATTTTTTCTCTCTCAATACTCTTTTTATTTTTAGACTTTCTTTCTTTCCTCTCGTCTTCATCTCCCTCACTAACATATTCTACCATCCCTTCATCAGACTTATAGCTTGCATTCTTCATCTCCGGGTTATCACCATTTTGCATTCTTCTTTCAGATTTTGCTCAGTGTTGGCAACAAATTTACCGGAGAATTTCTCTGGCCAATTGCCCCACTTGTACCTCTAGATCTTTTATGGCCGACTAAGTGCTCTTGTGATTGAAAATAAAGACTTGCATGAACTGAGTCAAGGTGTCTTTAAGCTTAAAGGTCCGATCATCAATATTAGGGCCTTGGTTAGGAGGTCTATTAGATGGACCTCTTTGGTCCTTATTGAAGTTGTTACTCGGATGATACCTCCAATTTTGACCTTGGTTATGAGAGAAATTACCCCCCGGATGATAGCTCGAACTTCCCCCTTCATTGAAACCTTGATGATTTTGATTCACCATGTAGTTAATGTCTTGGGAAGCCTCATCTTGAGTCATGCAACGACCCGATTCATGAGCTCCTCCACACAAAGAACAAGAACCAACTTGCATCCTGGGAGGTGAAGTTGGTTGGACTGCATATAATTGTTGAGGAAGCTTACTCAATGTAGCAGTGAGGGTCTCTAGTTGCTTGGCTAGGAGCTTGTTCTGAGCCAACAATGCATCTTGCGATATGAGTTCCATGAGGCTCTTTTTGGCAGGCACATATACTCTATCATGAAGGATAGCATGATCACTCGCTACCATGTTTTCAATCAACTCCATGGCTTCATCAAGGGTCTTGAGTTTGATTTTTCCACCAGTGTATGCATCTAATAGCTGTTTCAAATGGGGTCGTAAGCCATCTATGAACATGATATGCTGAATAGGCTCATTAAACCCATATATGGGAGTTCTGCGAAGAATCCCACGGAAACGGTCAAGTGCTTCGCTCAGTGTTTCATTCGGAAACTGGGGGAGTGAAGAGATTTTCGCCTTACCCTCAGCTGTCTTAGATTATGGGAAGTATTTCTTCAAGAACTTCTCAACCACCTCTTCCCATGTTTTGAAGCTATTCCCCTTGAATGAGTGTAGCCATCTCTAAGCTTCACCAAACAAGGAAAATAAGAATAGGTTGAGGTGGATAGCATTTTTAGGAGCTTCAACAATCTTCACTGTGTTACATATCTCTATGTATGTAGCCAGGGGAGAGCAAGGGTCTTCATTAGGCAAACCATGGAAGAGGTTGCCTTGTATGAGCTGGATGAGTGAGTGAGGGTATGAAATGTTAGCCGCTTGAATGTCCAGCCTCGCTATACTTGTGAAGTATTATGGCGTTGTGTAACTGGAGTAACCCTCTAGTGTAACCCTCTATGGTTGTTCATCCGCCATTTAAGGTTCCTTAAAGATGGGCTGATGATTTGAAGATGATGGATCAAGATACTGTCCCCTGTCTCCTTGCCTCTCTTTTCTCCTTCTCACTGCGTTGTTCCTTCTACAACTGGCTTCAATTTCCAAATTCAATGGAAGAAGATCGTCCACCTGTGTTTTACCTCGCATACAAGAAAGAAAACAACTCGAAACAACTTAACCAAGTTAAATAATTTACTATAAAATAAAACAAGATAAATAATCAAAGAATAAAGAATAATTACTCAAAAACAATAGTATAAAAGTACCGAATACAAGGAACAAAGTCCCCAGCAACGACGCCAAAAACTTGTTAATGGTTCAGTAAGTGCACCGAATGTCCAAGTAATAAAGAGACGGTAAAATCGAATGTCAAATTCCACAAGGACTTTGCTTGTACTCAGGACTAATACATGTTTGTTGTTAAGTAATTAATTAATTGATTTAATTGGTACAATGATCAACATAAGCTTAAAATTGACTAATTCTAAACTACAAAGCATAATAAATGTAAAGAAAGAGACACAAACACTCGGAATAATGCGGTGATGGTTGATTATGATGCGACGGATGTTGGGAGTTCGTTAACCGGAACTAACTTTGATGCGATATAAAATATTTTTCTCTATTCAACATTATATTCGCTCACCTTCATCAACTAATATGTTCTAACCTTGATTCTCCAAGTGCTAGACCTAAATCACTTAATTTCACTCCTAATTCCTCAAGAGTTACGTTAACCAATTTATTAGAAACCATAAACTAGGTGCATGTGTTGATTTCAAAAGAATTTTTCATTGGTGGTGCAACCACAAACGATAAAGGCAATCTTCACCTTAGCATCGAGACAAAATCGGCAGATGCATCAATTGGATGTGAACAATGCCTCTCTACGAGGCAATCTCTCTAAAGAGGTCTTTATGACTTAACCGCCATGCCCTAAAGATAGTCAATATGCAAACTATGTTTACAAGCTTCATAAGGCCATTTGCAGGCTCCGCCAGGCCCCACGAGCATGGCATGATGCTTTGAAATCATTCATCACTTCTCATGGGTTCATCACCAGCAAAAGTGACTCTTCCCTTTTCATTTATGCAACTAGAAAACAAAAATGTACTTCCTTGTGTATGTGGATGATTTATTGTTAACCATAACGACAATAAATTTCTCCATTCCTTCATCACAACTCTTTCTCATAGGTTTGCACTATATAATATGGGCAACCCTCACTGTTTTCTTGGGGTCAAATTCATTCCCACCAAACATTGTATTTTCTTTCACAACACAAGTATATCCATGAGATCTTGGAGAGTTTTAATATGGAGAAGGAAAAACCTACACCGACCTCTTATCCCCCTCAACCACACTATAACTTCACGATGGCACTACCACTAGTGATGCCACACACTTCCATAAAATCATTGGAGTTTTGCAGTACCTTACTCTTACTCCAGACTCGTTGTTTGCCATAAACAAGCTCTCTTAGTTCATGCATAAGCCCACTACTCTTCGCCTACAACATCTCAAGTGCCTGCTCCGTTACATCAAGCACACCATTAATTTTGGCCTTGCACTCCAACAACCACACACTCAGCTTGATGGCATACATATATGCAAGCAGGGGTGGAAATTGTGATGATAGAACTTCCACCTTGGCCTACATCATCTTCCTTGGTGGCAACCATATCTCTTGGTTCTCCAAGAAGCAATAAATTGTTATGTGATCCTCTAAAGAAGCAGAATATAGGGTTAAACCACTTTTTGAGTTATACTTTGTGTGAATTTTTGTGTCATTTTGCATTCATTTTCTTGGCAGAACTCACATTTAGATACTAGTTTTGTATTATAGAAGTATAACTGCTCAATTGAGTGAAAGAGTTCAAAATTGTATGATTTTATGAAGATCTGAAAACCCTATACTTGATCACGATCTTGGTACATTTACCACGACCGTGGTAAGCAACATGACCATAATAAGATGATAACAACCCTTTAGAACAACGTCAACAATCTAGGAACGGCGTCGTAAATTCACCACAATCGTGGTCAATTCATATGGGCCATGGTCAACCATTAGGGTTGTTGTCAATCCACAATGTCTTAGAGCTTCAGGGTCACTTTCGATCATGGTCGCGGTAGATTTACCACAGTTCTAGTGCATCTTTTCAGTCTGGTAGCTTTAGGAAACTATATATAGGTCTCTAGACTTTGTAAGAATTTTTTTGTTCATTTTTATCTTTTTACAAATTCGGAAGAACCTTGAGGGCTTTTGAAGGCTGAACCATGGAAAACACCTTCAGGACAAAATGTGATAATTGTTTCTTCTTTATTGGTATGTCTATGTCTATTTTGTATAGGATTGATAGTTTTGCTTTGATCATGAGCAGCTAGTCCCTTTAGTCCGGGGGTTATGATATAACTGTCTTATTGTACCCTTCTCCATGTTCTTAATCAAATTCCTCATTGTTTTATGTTATTAATTCTCTTTCTTATCTTTATTTTTAATTTGGATTTGTTCATTCTAATACTTAATCGATTGCATAATAGTGATCATCTGCATGTAATTGGTAGATTTAGGTAGAGAATGTTTTACACCAATTGCATGATCAAACTATTTGGGTAATCTCTGATAGGTTAGTTAATCTTTAATTGATCATCCCTAAATTTTATTATATCATTTTACTTAAATTGATAGACCCATGATCATTGGGTATTAATTTAAGGCAAAGAGCAACCTCTGACCTTGATCATAGGTTTTAGGCTTTGGTTGACTTTGGGAATCGATAATTAACTGGGGAAGGAATTTCATTAGGATTGGTCACTCTTATCATCACTCAAATATCTTTTTGCATTAGTTTATTTGTTTTTTTTTTTGTTAAAAATCAAAAAATAAAAATATTTAAATCCTCTTTTAACCACTATTTGAAGACTCGGACTGACCTGGGGACTGGACCGGGTAGGGTGCACAATCAGATCGCCCATGCTAGTAACTCATTTCCACCAGGACTACCGGGCCAGGTTATTGGTGACCCACCAACCCGTCAACTCGGACCGAGTCAACATATTTTTTTCTTGATTCGCAGAATGGCATCGTTTGGAACTTGGGGTTTAGGTTTTCATTTTCATTCTTCTCCAACTCACATGCACAAAATGCAGCAGCACAGTAACACAGGCACAACATCTCCACTGGAACCATCATCGTGACCTCCATCCAAGTGTTCAGGCCTTGTCGCGACCTCCATCCATATTGCAGAATGCGTTGCGCCACAGCAGCACCAGGTCTCATCGCGACTTCCATTGTCGCACACTCACACCGTCGGCCTTCGTCTTCCACATGCAATTCGATCTTCCAGTTCCAGCCAACCTTGAGCAGTGGTAAAACTTAAATTATTCTATTTTGTTTCCTCCCTATTATTTAAGCTGAGAAAGGGAAAGTAAAGAAGTGATGAGTGATCTACATATGACGTGTATATACATGACATATATATTATGTGTTGTATTTATGTGTTGTATACTATTATGTTGATACCCTTCCAATTAACTAAACTGCAACAAGAAATTGTTCATTGTTCATACTTCAGCTCTGCAGTAGCTTCGCCTTATAAGTTTACCATAATGTTATACATGGTGTTTTATGAAAATTGTCAATATCTTTTAGGGTCATTGTCCAAATTGGGCAAGAGTTAAAAAAATCTTATAAGAAAAAATTATTTTTTCTCTTTATTTGCCTTCATTGCTTCAATAATCTTATAATAAGTATTTTTTGAAAAGTCTTAGATTGCTTGTCTTAATTGCTGGACTTAAATTAAATACCTATTTGATAACATATAATCCATTAGGTAGATGAAATTTAACATATATAATACTAATACTTCAGTTACTATGAAACGATTGTAAAAATATAATTTCTCAGATTAATTTGTAGGTTGTGGTTCGTGTTGCAGTGCATTGGTTTTTTTTTTTTTTTGGGGGGGGGGGATAAACCAATGCATTGGTTTAAAACAATCCATAAATGCTAGTAGTTATTGTTATCTTTTTTTATCATTGATTATTGTTATCTTATTCAAAGGGGGAAATGAAAATGTATCATTTTACAAGCATTAAAAAATCAAGATGGTTTTAATAAAAATAAAATATCTTTTTTTTAATCATTGAGTGTCTCCAGAGAGGTATTTTACATAAAAAAGATAACAAGCAGCAAGACAAAAGGTACAAGAGGTTTTGGTTATTAATGACTTACAAATATTTATTTTTTATAATAATAATAGACTATAGCTATTAGCCTAATAGCATCCCTAATAGTAACAGGTTGAGAAAGAAGACTGTTCCCAAGCTCTATTGTATGCTATTTTAGTGTGCCCTTTCTATTAATGTGATGCTTTTAGTTTGTGGTGATCACCAATGAATTGTGTAGTTAGATGAACTAAACTTCCTTTTGTTTGTTTATTGAGCTTGGACATGCAATTAAGTGTAGTATTTATTAAGATTTTGTGACTACACCTAACCTTATCTCGTGAATTTATCTTTGAATTTGTTAAGTGTATAATTGTATGAATATTTACCAAATTTTCAGTACTACTGTTGGAGCATAAATTTTTATCTCTTGTCATCATCCATCATTCCTTGTGGATAGAATGTGAGGACTAGCTATTTTATCTCTTTGCATTGATTCTAATTTTATCTCTAAATTTGTTAAGTGTATAATTGTATGAATCATAGATGGCATCTGGTGGTGAAACACCAACATCCCAAGAAGCATCTACTCAAAATTCAAGGCCTAATATTAGAGCAAAGACTGACATAGCTTGGGCACATTGTAAGCTCATTCAAGATGGTGACAAGAATGCTTTGATGTGTATTTACTGTGATAAAATTGTTAGGGGAGGTGGAATTAATATATTGAAGAGTCACTTGGTTGGTGAAAAGGGTCAAGTTTCTATGTGCACTAAGGTTCTGCTGATGTTCGTTATCAAATGAAACAAAATATGGAAGACAATAAGAGCAAGAATAAGAAAAGAAGAATTGATGAAGAACATGATTTTTATTCACCAAGTGAAGAAGGTGGTGAAATGCCAATAGAAATGGAACAACAAAGTGAGCAAACACCAAGGACAACTGAAAAAGTGAAGACAACTGGTCGTATTGGGAATTATTTTCAACTTAGAACCACTCCTGGATCTCAACTTACCTTGAAAAGTGTGATGTAAAGTAAACAAATGATACGAATGTGTGACCTTGCTATTGCTAAATGGTTCATTGATGCATCTATTCCATTTAATGCAACTAATTCAACATATTTTCAGTCGATGATTGATGCTCTCTGTAGCATGAGTCCAGGATACAAGGCTCCAAGTATGCATTGTCTTCGTGGTGATTTGTTAAATAGTTGGGTTGAGGATGTGCAAAAACTTGTGGATGATTATCGTTCTATTTGGAAAAAAACTAGTTGTACCCTTATGGCAGATGGGTGGACTGATAGGAAAAGGAGAACTCTTATCAATTTTTTGGTTTATTATCTTAAAGGAACTATTTTTCTAAAATATGTTGATGTTTCTTATGCTTCTAAATCCGCTGATTTATTATTTAAGCTTTTCAAGGATGTCGTGTTACGTATTGGTCCTGAAAATGTAGTTCATATAGTAACTGACAATGCTGCCAATTATGTTACTGCTGGTAGCTTATTGGAAAAAAAGTTTCCTAAACTGTTTTGGTCTCCTTGTGTAGCACATTGCATCAATTTGATGTTGCAAGACATAGGAAAATTGGAGGAAGTTTGTGAGGCTGTGTCACATGCCTCACAAATTACTAAATATATTTATAATCATTGTTTTGCTTTGTGTTTGATGAGAAAGCATACATGTGGAAGGGAAATACTCTGTCCTGCTCCTACTCGCTTTGCCACTAATTTCATTGCTTTGCAAAGTATTTTGGCTCAAAAAGATGCATTAAGAGTCATGGTAACTTCTAAAGAATGGACAAGCTCAGCTTATGCCAAAGAAGCCAAGGCAAAACAATTTATGGAACAAGTCTTAGACGATGGGTTTTAGAGTAAATGTGTTAATGTAGTGAAACTGACTGAACCACTTGTACATGTGTTGCGTATGGTTGATACTGAAGACAAACCAGCTACAGATTTTCTTTATCGAGACATGTATAAAGCTAGAGAAGAGATGGTAAAGAGGTTTCGAAGAAATAAAACAAAAGTGGAGCCTTACTTGAAAATCTTAGATCATCGTTGGGATTGACAACTTCACAAAAATCTCCATGTTGTGGGTTTGGTCATCAAGTGTTTCCATATTGATAGGATCGTAGCTTTGTTGTCTCTTTTTCCTAAGCATAGTACAAAAATGTAACCATATGTAATATAGAAAGATAAACAATGAAAAAGAATAAAAATATAATAATACCTATTTTGCAACCTCAAGTTGTAACCAACATAGACTAAATCATTAAGTTTCTGATGCTCCAACCTATTTTTTTTTCTTTGAGTGAATGTGCTCAAATACACTCCAATTCCTCTCATAGCCTGAAGCACTACAAGTTTGGCTTAAAATATGAATATCTATCTTTTGTAAATGTGGTACCCCACATCCATAAGATGCCCACCATTGATATAAAATATTACATGTCATAAAATAAATGAATAAAAAATATATTGCCAACTTAACTAACAAATAAATATTCAAAAGGATTACAATTTACAAGTTTTGAAAGTTACCTGGCACATTCAAAGCAGCTTGTCTTCCAGAATCCAGCTCAGCATTACTGTAAATTCTTTTCTCACTAGTTAGCTTTTTTCACAATTGACTATCTCCATGAGCATACCTTTCAATGACATCCAACAGACCAATTGTTGTAGTCATGTGTTGTTCAAATTCTTTCTCATTAAACAGATAAGCAGGATTAGGAGGTGGATGCATTATGCAAAGACCTTGCAAATATGACCATTCAACCACTTTCAAATGATATTGGTATATTTTAATCATATTTTTATTTCAAAGTTGTTTCATAGTGTTATCTCTAAATGCTAATTAGTAATTAGTACTTTCTATCTAATTTTTTGACATAAGTCCTTTAAATTTGGATGATGATGTTGATGAAGTACAAGACAATCCCATGGAAAACATGAATTTAAATGAAAGCAATGTTGATCATGAAGTTACAATTGGAGATTCTTCTCAGTTTTTTAATGAAGAAGTTCCTAAAAATGACAATGATTTAGTCTATGCCCCTTAGCCGTAGAAAACAATTGAAGTGTTGAATTTGTTTAAGAACATATGTTGAACTTAAACTTATTTTATTTAGTTTATGTTAGTGATATTTGTTACTTGTTTGTTTGAACTTGGATAATGATGTTTTTTTTTTACATTTTGGTATCTAATTATCTATGACTCTATGCTATGGTATAAATATTTTAAGACATTGTCATACGGGTCAATCAATGACCCACCGGTTCGACTACTAACTTATTAATCCAGTACTTTCACTGGGTCGATTTTTAAAACACTTCTTTTAACCACCTTAATTGTTAGTTTTATAAACTTGACTAATTAAAAATATAATTGATCATTTGAGTTTGATATCTAGACTTTTAAATTTATTGTTACTATTGTGTAAGTTACACTTATAAGAATTTTACATATTTTATGCATCACTGTTTCCAACGTGACAACTGAACTCACGTGGCTGGTGAACCTTCTCACATAACTACAAGTTCTCGTGCAACAACCACCTCGTCTTCTTTTTGACAATGTCTGTGTCACTTACCCATGCTCCAACCCAGTGCTACACTCACAAATGAAACACATTTCTCTTGACTACCATTTTGATCGTGAGCAAGTTCAGGTAGGCAAGCTACTTGTGTCCCACGTGTCCACGGAGGATCAATTAACGGATCTTCTAACCAAGCCACTGCCAATTGCAAGACTTCAAAACTTAACAGCCAACATAAAAGTCACAGACGATGACTTTATCTTGAGGGGACATATTAGATAAGCAACCAACCAGATCGGTCGAGATCTTCTATTATTAGGGAATTGTTTGATAATTACAGTAGTTCAGTCCATTATCCTTTCACTTAGTTTAAATGTTCAAAATAGTTTAAATTTATGCTTATCAATATCGTGCAATTGCAACAAACTCTTTTATATAATAGTTGTTTCTCCATCAATAATACATCAAAAACAATTTTGTCAAAACACTTATGTAAAAGATAATATTATCTATTAATCATGTTATAATTAATTAATTTTTTATAACGTTAATTTTCTTTTTTGGTGTATACAAATAGTAATTTATGTATATGAGTACAATTGATTAAAAGTTTAAAATAATATTTAAATAATATATGTATTAAAATGTAAATATACATTATTATCAAATATAAATCAATATCTATGATAAAATTATTATTTTTTATATTAACTATTTTAAAATCAACGATTATTTATGATTATTTTTCTTATTGATCATGTCGTTATTAGTGTGTAGTATGTTTCAATTTACTAATTTAAAAATATTCTTAAATAATTTAATATATACTTACTAATATATATTATATTAAGTTGTTTATGAATATTATAAGTTCGATAATATATAAAAACATATTTAATAAAATATTTAATAAAAATATGATTGAAAATTATTAGAAAATGCAATTAGTTAGAAAAGAAAAGTAAACAGAGGGTGATGCTTCGGTTAATTTTTCTTAACATCATGTCATCATCATTTTCTTATTCTATGTAAATATTGAAATAACAAACACTTAAATACTCCCAAAAATTGGAGAATTTTAATATTACAAACACACATTTGACTCTGCCTCGTGAAGAGTATAATCCTGAGCACCATTGCACTACTACATTATTGAATTCCCTTAAACCATATCAATTAACACAAGAAGAATAGAAGGAAACTGTATGAAGTATGATGTGAGAATTGAGATAATGTATATCCTCCACTCCAGCCTTTTCAAAAACAGCATGGTTGTGGACATGTTAATTAATTTGGTGTAATGGTGTCTCTCTTAATTATCACCACATGGAGGAGCTAAAAGAACTGACTCTTTGATGAAAAAGTCATTCCAAACCTCCAAGTGGAAGGCACCACATTGAGGAACACCAGTTTCTTCCCATCAACCAATGTCATCTTGAATGAGAGTCTTTGGTTTCTGAGATCTGCACTGCTCTGCCAGTTGGCTCCCCAGTTCCTGTGCATTGGCAGCCATGCCCCACTTCTGGATCCTCTGATCCACACTGCCTTCACATCCCCAGTCCCACCAACATTGGATATCATCACCATGTTAAAGTTGGATTGCCCCTTCAATGTGAACCTCACTCCCCCTCTTCTTTTGCATGCCACCCTTCAGATCAAGTACATGAAATGGAAATGGAAATTAATTATATGTAAGTGAATAATCAAGGAGTTATAAGGTGTTTGGCTTGGTGGTGGCTTGATTTGAATATCTCTATGAAAACTAACAATTAACATTCCTCGAAAAAAAAAGAGTGAATGATCTAATATAGTCAGAATAGTTGGCTTTTAACCCTTTACTTTCCTCACCTCATAATTGATCAATTGCTATTTTGTTTTGATTACAGAAAATAAGTGATGGTGTTTTGTTTTTTCAATATCCTTTTTTTTTTTTTATTGCATTGGTGTTAATTTTGTTTTGCTCTTTGGTACAGAGCATATAGCATATTAACATTTTTTTTACACTTTTTAAACCTCAAAATGTAAGCAAGGTAGGCTGATCAAGTAATTGAAGGAAGATCAAGATCAATCGCTGTATGTGTATGTAGATCAATTAAGAAAAATATTTGTTTCATGTCTTCTTTTTTACACCCCCTTTACATTATTTATTAAATGTCAGTCTTGTAATTTTCCATGATGATAGAAGAAATTATTGTTTTGTTAGATCTAGCTCCTTTACTGTATTCATATAAATAATGAGTTGCATTACAAAACCATATGAGACATGTAATGGAAAGAAAGAGAAGAAAAAGAGGTAATAAAGAAAACACATGCTTAAAAACGATTTATTCTTACGAAATAGTAGTTTTCTTTTTTTAAAAACTTTATCAAGCACAAAGCTGATAATAGAATGATTATTTATTTGATTTATAGTAAGTTAACCAAATAGGTACTAAATATAAAAAAGAATAGTTTGAAAAAAAAAAATAAGATTCGAGATAAAAGGCAAACAAAGAAATGCTCTTCATCAATAATATAAAGATCGGAATAAAAATTGTAAAACAATCATAGTTCAGTTTTAAAAGTTAAATGGGATTCGAGTTGATGTTGTAATATTCCTCCACTTGCTATTTCATATCAATTATTTAATATGGAAATCTAAAATTATATTGATTTCTAACATAAAAGTGTCAAAAAATAAAGCTATTCTTTTGCATTAATTTTATATAATTTTGTTGGCACAGGTTTAATTTAGAAAAATGCCAGCAATACTTTCTTCCTGATACTTTTTTATTAGTAATTAAAATTTATTAAAAATTACAAAATTTGATAAGTCCTACTTCTTGTTTATATAGGATTTAAGATTTACCTCGATAAAATTATGATCTTTAATAAATTCCAATAAATAGTAGAGATTGTTTTAAAAAAAATATTACTAACATTCCTCTTAATTTAATGATAGAAGATGGAAGTATTTTCTACTAAATATATACCTTCTATATAGGACAGGGACAATGCCTTCATTGCCTTGCCGTGCAATGCGAAAGAAAGCAGGCATAGACATGTCGAAGTGATGGTAAGGGGGGTCACACCACCCTCCGTGATTGTTCGGAGGGCAAAAGTTTGTGGCGGTTACCGTCACGCCGCGGCTAATAAGGCACCATTTTGGGTCTGCCCTATAGTCGCACATCACCTGGTAGCATGCACCACAAACCTCCCCGTCTCTGAATAGCATGGTGCTCACTGCTGCGGTGTTCACACCAAACCCAGCATGAAAGGTGTCATCATAGCCACATGCTCCCCCTGTAAATATAATGTTAGAAAATTAATTCAATGCTTGATTGACCTAAAAATAATGTGGAGAACAAATGTTTGCTTCGTGTCAAGGGAGAAATAAAGGATGGAGAATTTAGTTTTGTAATGTTTGTATTCATTGTGTTATTATTATTATTTTTTTATAGTTGTCTTGTGATGCAAATTAAGCAGTAATGTTGTTTAATTGGTGTGAAATAACATCATGAAAGCTACCGCCAATAACTTTTTAGTTAATTTTGAGAGGAGTAGATATATGAGAGTGGAGAAAAATACAAGTCTTATTTCAAGAATAATATAATTTTGATTTTTTTAATGTACCATTTCTCTTTTATTTCTTTCATAATATTCCTTTTTCCCTTTCTCTTTTGTTTGTCTCATTTTATCATAACATTATTTATTATACGGTGTCAATAAAAACTAATGGAGAGTGAATCATGGGTGGAAAAAAAGAGAGATACAAAGAAAAGGAAAAAAAAGGTGAAAAGAAGTGATAGATATGATAAGTGATATAATTAATAGAAAGAAAAAAAGACAATATGTAAAGAAAAATGGATAGAAATAAGATGAAAGAGAGTAAATAGATGGTTATAATTGTTTTTATCATATATTTTCTTTTTTACTTTTCCATATGCATACACATGATCTCACACCTCGTAAGGGTGTGAGAGAATCGTTTTTGTTTTAAGAAAAAAGAAAATATTATGAAGGAGAACAGAACTTGTTACGTCCAAGTGCAATATTTGCAATTAAGTTTAATTTCCTATCAAGAGTGAGAGTGAACATATGACAATATAAATATAATGAATGATGTTTAACGTGATCATATTGGTTATATACATATAGATCAAACTAACATGTCTATGCAAGAAAGTTAGGTGTACAAGTTATATAAGATTCACATTAAAAATGACTCACCAAGGGTGGTGGGATTTTGATTGGCCCCATAGAACGTTGCATGAGCGTTAAGCCAACCGTTATTAGCTTGGACGTGGACTGCTCTAACGGCACTTAGAACAAAGCAAAGATACCAAAGAAACCTTGAAGAAATCACAAGAGGACCCATTTTTCTCACCGAACAAACAAAACAACTTTTGCTTTCTTTTTCTTTTCTCAAACAAGAAGGTATACTACTGTAGTACTATGTATGATCCTTGAAGAAAGTGCCCGATTTTATAGATAGAATACGCGGTTGTCGGTGATATCTATATTAAAATCTGGATCTGTTAATTAACGACTTTAGTGGAATTTTAGAAGAAGAAAAAAAACGCGTTTCTTCCTTACATTGGACATGTACGGTTGGATGACGGAATTGAACCTTGAGACAAGAAGATAAACAAGCACATGCAATGGCCAGCAAAGTCTTCAATTCCTCTCTTTTTGTCTAATTAACTAGTCTATGTGTTCTGTGGAGAAATGATTTATGAGCACCTATTGTTCACATTTTGAGCTTTTAAACATCTAAAACATAATGAGAAATATATGTAGAAAAATTGAGAAAACTAAATTTAGAGATTCATTGGTATATATACATGTTAGAATAAGAAAATGAGAAATTTAATAGAGATAGACTGACAATTTTTATATAAAATGAAAAAACATCATGACATATAACAAGAAAACAATATTGTATTATTTTTAATTCAGTTCTTCATTGGTTCCATGTGGGAAAATTACTAATATTCTTTTTGGTTTCATTGAAAAGGAAAAGAAAGAGGTGGGGGAGAAATAGAAAAATTAACATAATATTTTCCTTATTAGTTTGGTTTAACAATTGAATTGTTGAGAAAGAAACAAACTAATGTAAATCTTCTTATGCATATTTTTTTCTATATAAATTAGTATACAAACAATATAAAAGAAAACATTTTTTTTTTTTTTTTTTTTTTACTTTC
>PYAF01006312.1:25643-73999 GCA_007407185.1 Glycine tomentella | reverse complement strand
GAGACAAAATTTTATTTTTTTGTCTCTTCAATGTTATTCATATTTCTTTTACAGCAAAATGACCTAAAAATTCTAATAATTTTTTCATCACTTTTCTAATCACTTTTTTCATTTTTTATTGCTTTTGTTTTTATACTAGGTAGTTTTTTTTTTCTTTCCCTAAACCAAACAGAATATAAATAAACTATCTATAAATGAACTACCTATGATCTGCCTTTTTTTTATATGCCAATTTATTTTTCTGAACTTCATACATATGAGTAATAATTGACACATACGTATATAGACATGCATTCACTTGATTCTTCAAAGAAGATTCCTTCAATCATGTACACATGCAAGAACTCAAGTAGTGATTTAATTAAGATGATATTAAATGAGTAGAGGATTTGAATGTCCAGCTAGAATATTTAAGAGACACCTTTCAATTTATTCTTTTAAACATCTAAATTAAGATAAATATTATGAATATATTTTCTAACCCACACAATCTTTTAAACATATTTTTATTATTGATTGAAATTTATTAAAAATCATAAATTTCAATCAATCTAACTTTACATTTAATGAGTCTTTTTCCTAATTTAATAATTTTCAACAAATTTTAATTAATAATAAAGTGTGTTGTTTGAACTTCTCTCTAATTAATGATATATACAATACGGATATGTTTCATGAATTTACTATTTGAAAATGAAAAGTAATTTAAATATGTAACTATATGTTAAAAAATATTTTTTTATTAATTTATAGTTTATTATGTATTTTCATTGCAAATAGTAATAGGAGCAAATAACATATTTAAGATAATATAGTTATTTTTTTTTATCAAGATCAACAATAATATATAATTGTTAACTTTTTTTTCTTTCAATAAGTTATGATTTAAAAAATGAAATATGACGTTGTGGTTTTCATAACGTATGATAAGCGTTTGATAAAATAATTGCAAGATAAATTAAACTTAAATTATGTTATTTGACATAATAACTAATTAAAAATATTATGTTTTTGGTGCTGTGTATTTTAGTGAGTTTAGATGAGGTTGGACTTAGTTTTTGGGTCTTGCAGATGTATTTTGGGGTGTGAATTAAGAAAATGGGTAGCAACCTAGTAAAAGCCCATTTTGCAATGGTAACACTCTCCTTAAGTGTTTTAAAATATGAAGATTCCTCTTCATTCTCTCATTTCTCATATTTTCTCCCTCGATTTTTAAGATGTTTCTTCTTCTTCTCCTCTCAATAGCAAGGATTTTTTAATTCATTCAAAGAGGACCTTGTTTTTTCTGAATTCGTATAGCTAATTCCCTAGTTGGTAAGTTCCCCCCCCCTCCAATCTTTAGGTTCATGTTTCTTCTCTTTTTCAAAAAATCATGAAATGGGTCTCATCTAAAATCTTGATGAACAGATCAAAATTTGGTTGATGCTTGTTTTGGAATTGAGATATGTCTCCTCTAGTTGAACCCATAACAAGAGTAAGAAAAGAAATCTCCAAGAGCATCAGGTTTCTCTCTTTTGTTTCTTCTTCATGAAAATCCCAAAACCTAGTCGGTAAGAGAAGCTTTACCTTATCATGAAGTCTATAGTCGTGTGATTATGAGTTTGAAATAGCTTTTTATGGTGTTGGTTAATGAGAAAATTGTATTTATGGAGTTGAGATAGCTTTGGATTGGTTTGGAAACCATGAGAGACAACCATGATTTTCTTTCAAAATCGTGTAATACTTGCATGGCTTAAGCCATGGTTGCTATCACATAAGTACTTGTGCGGTCGATAGAGGGTAAAATAGCCTCTAGTAGTGCTAGAGCTTAAGTGATGGATATGTGCAACTAAAGTTGTGACAGAGTGTATTAGCCTTTGTCAACGCTTGAGCTTAAGCGGTGGATATGTGTAACTTAAGATATAACAAGGTGAAATAATCTCGGTCAGCACCAAAGCTTAACTTATGGATATATGTAGCTTAAGTCGTGATTGGTAACTTAAGCAAGAATTGTCATGGCATAAGAGATGGCAACACTAAGGTTAAGGTGATCATTGGTGACTTAAGCGAGAATTGTCATGGCTTAAGAGATGGCAACACTGAGGTTAAGGTGATCATTAGGAGTAGTGGGACTAAAGCAACGATGATTATGACTTAAGTGATAATGGTTAGGGCTTAAACCATGATCTGTGATCTTGAATATTTTCCTTGAGTGATTTCCAAATGAGATCCAAATGAAAATATAATTGCTTTATGGGCTTTATAGAATGGGATTAAAGTTGATTTTTCTTTTATATTAGTATCACTACTACAATAGTGTCTTTCAAAGACGGTTCTACACTCCATACAAAGACGGTTGTACGACCGTCTTTGTATCGAGCGTCGTCGAAAATAATCACTTTCAAAGACGATTATAAAACCGTCTTTGTAACCTCACTTTCTAAGACGGCTCTTAGTAAAACCGTCTTAGAATATGGTCATTCTAAGACTGTTCTAATAAGAATCGTCTTAAAAATGATTCTTTCAAAATAAAATAAAAAATTGAAAAAATCTTTTCTAAGACGGTTCTTAGGAAAATCGTCTTAGAAAATGTCACATTCTAAGACAACTGTCGGGTATAATCGTCTTAGAATGAGGCATTGAAAGACAATTCTTACCCTATAATCGACTTTGAATGTGACATTCTAAGACGGTTTTCCTAAGAACCGTCTTAAAATTTCTTTTTTAAATTTAAAAAATTAACGATTCTAAGACATTTTTTCGCAAAACCATCTTAGAATATCTTTTTTTAAAAAAATTAATTATTATAATAAATAATATGTATGTAGGGAATTTAAAAATCAGAAAATTAATATTTAAAAATGCATCAATATATAGTTTGGGTCTATATATTTTCCAACTTGTAGGTAAGATGTACATTTATTTAAATTGCAATGAACTATATCTACAATTGCCTTTGCGTTTCCACACTATGAATATTTATTATAAGCAACTGTTCTTTTTGACTAAAATATAAACATCGAGATAAATATGATAATTTTTAAATAATAATTAATATATATCATACGGATCTTAATATGCACTAATTTAAATTTTTAGAATCATAAAGTTTATTGAACATTTTTTTTTGCCTATAACATGCTTCTCATCATGAACAGTAACCACACATAATCATATATAACAGATTATTATAAATTAGGATTGAAAATTAACTAGAAACGTGGATCTTAGCTGCGATGTCGCTTAATTATTAATGCAACATAGCTTGCAATAATACTCCTCCTTGAACTATCTTTGAGTAGTATCAATTGAAATGCACCAAGGGTCAACCCGAATGGATGCTTCTTTTGGCAAGTTCTAGTGAAAGAAAATGACTCATTAGTACATATATACCACAATAAAAATTAATAAAAAAGATGCAAGAACCTACTGAGTTAAAATAACCAAACATTACTATCTATTTGGGTGCATGAATTCTAAATTTGAAGTTAATCCAAAGCCAAATTCTAAAAGAAACTCATTGTTTCACGCTAACTTAACAAAATATAATCACTTGAGAAAAGATTAGCAATAGCTCAACATATAGAAAAAGCTTCACCTAACTATACATAGTACAAATCAATGAGTGCTAACCAAAACCAAAATACTTGAAAAACAAATAAAACCTGGAAACCATTTTCCAAGGGGTCAGCTTTTTTCAACCAAAATCCAAAACTTTTTCAACCATACATTTCACAAGTGAGCCTTCAAATCCTAGTGGAGCCTGGAAACCATTTTCCAAGGGGTTAGCTTTTTTCTCTGCTCAAACCAAGAGAAGGTAGAAATGATAAGGATTGAGGCTTGAAAACAAATGAAAAAGACCAAAACTCACACTGTGCTCTCTCACAAGGTGGCATTGCTATATCAGTCACTGCCATGAACATCATGTGAGAGAGTAAGCATAAGATAGTAAAGAACTGCATAAAAACTTATTGCATATAAGTCACTGCCATGAACATCATGTGATATAGCTATATAAATTGTGGCTTCACATATTCACAAGAGAATGACTCGTAAAGAACAAATCAGAACCAAAAAGTGGAAGCTGTTTCGAAGTTTACCAACCAACTTCCAGAATTACAAAGGTAAGAGTTCAAATTAATTGGATGAGTACGAACTATGAAGGGGGTTATTTCCTTATTTTGAAGCACCATTGCTTCATAAACACTTACAAAACAAAATAGGAAGAACCTAAAATTAAAAATAGATGTTCTAGCAACTCACAGGAAACTGGAAAACAATTGAAGTTTGATAATTGAAGAAATTACATGGAAAATAATTGAAGATGTTCTAGCACGCTTTGATTTTATATATATTATAATTAAAAAAGAGATAATCAAACTACATGATAACAATTTCCATGATTGTCATGTATGTATACTTACCAAAACATAAGAGCAGGATTCTTTATTTCCCAAATTTTAAAATGACCTGGACATCATAATTACCTATCCATATTCAAACAAGGATGATGCATTTTCACTAACTTATACATAATCAGTCCGAGTCATCAGTCAGTATACAAGTCCAATCTATCAAACTTCTAAAGACAGTTTACAGCTCGGATAAATAGATCATATAGCTAATGAATCTTCACTTTTACCTTAAGAATGTAGTCAGTTACCACACTGGTCTGCTTCCCTTCTAGTGCTGCTGCCTGCAATGAATAACAAAAAACAATTCAGCTTCTTCACAATTCAGTGTGTTCAACATTTCAATCATGAAGATTCAACTCTTCCTTTTCCATCTTATTTCTAAACTTCATATAGGCATGGATCTGGTTCGATATTTGCTGATTACCTTTCCAAACGAGGAAACTAGTTAGTGAAGGGCTGTTATTCTATCACCTAGCTTCTCCTTCCGCACCTGATTCATAATATTCATACATGGAAATCATTGCATGGAAAACAAGATACTATAATATACCCTTTTTAGCAAAATAATTATACAAGTAAATGATATTAGTTGTCTCAAGTTATAGAGGTTCAATAAAAAAAGTAACCATGCATTGAATAATAAAACAAGATCAGTCATAAGAGACAACCATACTTAAAAAGTCCATGTTGTCTTTTTATTTTTTTTTCTTGTCTCAAAAACTAGCTATTACATATAACAGGAGGCACAGACCTGCAGCCAACCATCATATCAGACTAGAATCAAATGCAGCTAAATACGATGGTAGGGAAGTGAATTAAGAAAAAAGGGTACATAGAATGATCCAAAGAGTTCTGGTGCTCTATACCACCTTGTAGCAACATAATCCTACAGAAATGTAAAAGTAAATAAGAAAACATCAGCCCCGATGTTACCAATACTTTTGATATGAGAGAGCAAAAAATCTAGCAAAGTTGTTGAAAAGGTGTGAAACAAACAGAGAAAATGTTGATAAAAACATGCAAAAACATGCCCAATAGCAAAACTGTAAGAACATGATTCTTTCCATTCCTCAAAAATCCTTCATTGGAATTGATCACAACACTGGCACGAAAAAGAACAAGATAAGTATTCGGCATGGAGAAGCAAAATGAGCAAATATATAAATAATGTTATAACCAGGATTGTCAAAGAAATGAAGAGTAAAAAGATTAGATTTATAGGTCACACTCACTCTGTGGAGTAGCACAAGTAATCACATAAATCTCTGGTTGCATTTATCTGCTCCAACAGGCCAGTCACAGTGA
This sequence comes from Glycine tomentella, assembly GCA_007407185.1. Taxonomy (NCBI): domain Eukaryota; kingdom Viridiplantae; phylum Streptophyta; class Magnoliopsida; order Fabales; family Fabaceae; genus Glycine; species Glycine tomentella. Next base: position 68,300 of record PYAF01006312.1, on the reverse strand, counting down.
ATGAACTATCATCAGTAGTGGTTGTCTCTTCATTAAACGCTTTCTAAGATAGTCCTCCATAAATAGGAACATGAGTCATCTTCATCGTTGTGCTCTAAGACATAACTAGCCCAGCTCTAGTAATCTGAAATAAAAGTTTGTTTCATTTTTGTCTCACCCTTGCAGTGTTATAAACAGTGTGCTTGTAGTTAGGAAGAATGCTTATAGACCAAGAAGGCAAGTTGTAATGCTGCTTTCCAAATGCCACTGTTGCATAAGATTGTGGGTTATAGTTCGCAAGGAATGCAGCACAAGCTCCAAACTTGGATCTAAAAACATGAGCCTGTACATTGGTTATGGAAGCTAAAAGTTTAGTCTAGTTACAAAGATTTTAGATAGGATTGCTAATTCTCAAATAACTGAATCAAAAACATGAGCCTGTACATTGGCCATGATTCCTGAGATGGCTTCACGCAAAGCATCACTCTGAAGCTTACTACAAAACCAACACCACACAAAAACAAATCAAAAACACCACACAAGGTAGTAAACCCTAACAAAGCTTTAGCAAAAGCACTTCCCACATAACAATCCCAACAAACAAGATGGGGGGTTTCGGGGTTGTGTGGGGAGAAAAAAATCCAAATGAGAAAAACTAGAATGGTACCCTTCAAAGTAATTCATGGCAGACCAAAGGAGAAAAAGCGTTTGAATGATCGTTCTTCTTACCTTATCAATTATTGGGTTTTTATGAATGTCTCAATCAATGGAAATGAAATTGGCTTTCTCAAGTAGGTTGTCTTTTCATGATTGTTATTTTTTTTATACAAATAGTTTAGATTGTTGTTTGATTTGTTACATAAACCTTAATTTGATCTAACATGAGAACACAAACTTTGACAAAATTGGCACGACCTCCATTATTGGAAACGCCATTGATTACATGAAAGAGCTTGTAGAAAGGATGGCTAAGTTGCAACAAGAAGACATGGAGGAGGGAACAAATCAGATAAACCTCTTAGCCATTTCTTAGGAGCTAAAGCCAAATGCAGTAATGGTAATTTATTCCCCCAAGGTATGCTTACTTCTAACCACTCAGTCAAACCCCTAAACTCATCCATAATCATAGGCCAAGTTCCTAAACAAATGTATGTATGTGTTGTAATGCTTTTGCAGTTTGATGTTGAGAGAATAGACTAGGACACAAGGATTAGTATGTGTTGTGGCACAAAGCCAGGATTACTATTGTCCACAGTGAACACCTTTTTCAGCATTAGGACTTAAGATTCACCAGTCTGTTATAAGTAGCTTTAATGATTTTTCAATGAAAGCATATTGCTCAGAGGTTTGTAATTGAAATAAGATAAGATCACAACAATAGAATAATGAAATAACAAAGAATATGGCTAGTAAGCTTATGGAAATCAAAACATGTACATATCTTAGCTAAATTTTAAAACATACAAAGATACAAGGACCTGGATACCAGTCTTGAGAAACTCACTTAGACAAATAATATACTTTAGCTTAAAATAGCCTATCACTTTCAATCATGCAGTATGGTTGAGAAATTTCTTAAAAATCTTGACCTTTGGAGCTAGATATTGGCAAGGGTCTAATATGAAGCATTCGAGAAATTTTCATACATTGGCAAAAAGGGGATTCGTACAGGAGTGAAATAGAGATTCCATATTGGAGTGCTTATATATATGCATGGTGCATGAGCATGCATAGGAAACACCTACAAACTATGATTACTAACTTACTGTCCCTTTTATCTCAGCAGTTAATAGGGCATCTATTCTTTTTATCTACTCTATATTTAGCTGTGAAAGAGAAAGGGGAGAAATGATATTCATTCAACATTTTTTAGGAGTTCCATTTCAACAACAATCTTCCAAATTAAGTCACTGTTGTTAGATGAGATCGCATAGTCTCATCCAGTAAGTTAACATGGTGGGCATTGGTGACACCAATTAATATATGATACATAGAACTTTTCAAGTATGTATAGCTATGTATTGAGTACTTATCCTTTGACAATACAACACTAAAGATAATGACTTAAATAACTTGAATTGTTAAGGTAATTATTTCATAATTAAAGGCTGATGAGGATTACTGAAAATATGGAAAACTTATTGTATTTGATATAAAGTCATAATTAATTAGTTTGATTATTCCTTGTCCATTGCAAAGGGTTAACTGCTAGTTGATGAACAAAACAGAGATTTAAACATGACAGTGATTAGCAACATTCAAATCAAGCATAATTCAGTTATAAATTCCCAAACTTGAAGTTCATAAAAGGCTACATACTTGTATACATCCCTTGTTCGCTCCATGTCTCCAGCATCAAGCTCTTCATAGAGTGCATAATTAATCCTAAATTATCAATTAAGAAACATTAGGAAAAAATATCAAAACAGTGACTAAACAAGAAGACGGGAAAAATGAAATCCAAATCAAGCATACCACAAATAGATATAGCACTGCTAGTAGCGCTTCTCCTCAGCCGGAGGAACATTGGCTATAACCCTCTCATAGACCTCCCTGATTCTCTCCTTATCCCCCACACTTTCTTCCAACCTTAAGTAATCGAACCAGAAATCATAATTTAATGGATTCTTTTTCACTTCGTCCTTATACTTAAACCTTCTCTTCCCAACAATAGCATCCTCAATCCCTTCCCTGTCACTATACTACTTCTCAAATGTGAGAAACTTACGATCAACACCAAGAGCAAACTTATATATAGCCCTTGCACGCTCAGTCTGCTTACACCTTTCCTCAAACTCGGCAAAAGCAACAAACAACTGCTCTGCTTCCTAGTCATCGGAGAGCTTATCCACGACTCTCTCGTAAACACTCCTCGACCTCGCAACCTCGCCATTCTTCATCTCAAACTTGGCATAGCGAATCTAAGCCCCAACCCTAGGGTGGCACTCAACAAACCGCTCAAAAATCCCTCTGGCGCGCTCAATTTCATTGTACCTCAATTCAAACTTGATGTAAGAGAGCCAACCCTGCTGATCAGGGGTCCACTTCATCCACCGCTCGAAAACCTCCCTTGTAACACCCCGTAGGCCTCCGGTGTGTTATCATTAACAATATCAGATTAGCGTCTCATTAACATTAAATATTACTCAGCGGAAGCATAAAATCATTTTTCTTGATTTATTATGTATGGAATGGAAATGTCAAAGCAGCATGTATACAAATCATATAACTTACGCCCTTGCTGATCCAGTTTTCTCATACATAAACATAGACAGATAAATAACATCTCAAGAAGAAATTCCTCTCATATTATATCATTTCATTAATAGTTCTGTACATACATATATATTAGAGTTCTCACCACACCGTGGTGATACAAAAGAATAACTGCCCTCACCGAGGGTTTACAGAACTATACAACCCTTATCCAGGGTACAAAGCATAAACAAAACACAACTGAGCCTTCAAGCTCCTTCTGCTGCTCTTAGTCAAGCAGAAATGTCTCTACTCGGGCCTCCTGCCCTGAGACTGATCTCTTCTGCCTGAAGAGTCACCTGAAATCACAAATCCCCACACGGGGTGAGATACATATCTCAGTAAGCTCAGGGTCCTTAGGAAATCATCCCCACCCTGGCCCACAATTCACAATACAAACATCAGCCAAGCACACACATCAAATCTATTCCACATTCATGACAGAGAATCCTCAATGCCATTCCACATGGCAGAGAATCCCTCAATGCCCTTTCACATGGCAGAGAATCCCTCAATGCCCTCCACATGGCAGAGAATCCCTCAATGCCCTGGGCAGAGAACCCTCAATGCCCTCAATATATGGCAGAGAACCCTCAATGCCTTTCACAGTTCATAGCACAACCAGGCACAAATGCACACAGAGTAATATAAGTATGCGACAACCAATGCATGCATTATGAATATGACCACCACTCCCCCGGAGTGTGGTGTGCAACCAAGTGGGAATCATTTCCCAGGGACTCAGAACTTACCTGGCAAAGTGTCACTCTGCCGTTCCTTCCCTGGTCTGTGGCTCCCGCCACCAACAGTTTCAATATCACGCCCTAAACAAGGCATATACTAATATCAAAACCATTTAACAGACATTCAATCACAGGACATATCGTATCAAAAATCCCATATCCTAGGGTTCAATCAATCTCAGCCCACACTAGGCTTCTCACAGACCACACAAGGTCCATCAAAGCTGACATCAGAGCAATTGAGTCATCACAGACTCAATGCACAACCTATACATATAAGCTCTGGCCAGCATTAGCCCATACTTCAAATATCACTGGAACGGTCTGAGTCTCACTCAAAGCACCGTTCAATTACTTCTCAAGCTCAATACAAATATAATCAAGGCTCTAGCATGTCAGATAACCATCAACAAGTGACCCTACAACAGTCACACATGCCTCCACAGAGCCAAGATTCAAAGTTCACCAAATCAAAAACTGAAAGCTAATCCTTCATCACTAGATAGTTCTAAACAAGTTTTTCTACAGAACTCGGGGCAAATTCTAGCCCCAGATCAATATAGATCACAAAATCCAGAAAACCCCAACTCTCAAAACCAACCGAAGAAACTCGAGTTTCTTACCTTAGTGGCGACCAGAAAAGCTACAGGACTGCTTCCTCAAGCTCTGTTGTCCTTTATGAGCTTTGATTCCTCGCCAAACTCAAGTTTCCAAGGGTTTTCTGAAGGAAGGCAGTTTGCTAAAAAAAAAAAGAATTTCTAAGAAAAGGATGAAGGATTATAGCTTTCTAATCGATTTTCTCCAGTTTCTAGGTCATAGGGAGGCGTTTAGGCCAACATATAAGGTCCTAGGAAGCTTGGGCTTGCTCTAATGGAGGTCCAGGGCAAAGGGAGGAAGAAGAAGAAGTTTTCTTCTTCAGAAATCGCGACCTGCCCTTAAATACACAGCCTGCCCGAGCTCTGGCGTGATCCGCGCTAGCTTCGGCGCTATCCGCGCCACCATGGCGGTGTATGTGGCGCCATCAGTGCCACTCCCACGCCCCCAGCGCCAACTTCCAGAACCTGTGGCGTCACCCGCGCCACACTGGCGCTATCAGCGCCAACCTCCCCTGGCCTATGGCGCCGTCCGCGCCACACTTGGAGCTGACCGCGTGGAAATCCAGTGAAACTTGGTTTTCCAGACCACTTCCCGCGCCACCCTCGCCAACCATGGCGCGACTCGCATAGGCTGGAAAATACCTGGCGCCTCTCGCGCCAAATTGACGCCCTTGGCGTGGAATTCCAGTGGGTTTGGCGCCATCAGCGCCAGCCCTGGCGCTACCCGCGCCACACCCTTAACAGGGTTTTCTTCCAAAGATTCCTGGCGCTACCAGCGCGGGATCTGGCGCCATCCGCGCCACAGCAAGGGTCATCACATCCCTGGCACTGGTGACATTGCCGAGCATCTCCTCCATGTGAATGTACTTGTACCATAACTGATCCACCCTAGAGAGCGATGCAGAGAGAAGAGAAAATCAAAAACCCTAGAGAGCGAGCGAGCTGACCTCGAAGGGGAGCTTTTTTTTTTTTGAAAGCATGATTTGAAGATGGTTGCAGAAATGTAAACGGGTACAAAGATGGTTGCAGTCAAGACCGTTGTAATACTGACGTTTCAAAAACGATTATTTGACAACCATCTTTGAACGTGGCATTTTATTTACAAAATTGCCACCGCACTACCAATGACAACTGGTATATTAGAACCGACTTAAAACACGCTTCTTTAAAGACCCTTTTTGTAGTAGTGTATTATGTAAATCTACATATTTAAATGAGACTTAACCCCCTTTGTTCAATACATTTCTATGAAGAAGATGAACTTGGGGAATTTATAAATTCTAAAAATGTTTATAAAAAAATATTAAAGACGCTTGAAAATATCTTATGAAGTCAAAAGAGAGAAATAGCAATTGAAATAGCATCTAACTGGATCTATTTGATAAGTCAAGGATGGACCCCTTTCAGGAAATAGAACCTCCAAAGGTTAAGTATCAGAAGAAGGTCAACATCTAAACGCCCATAACAAAGTTGTTACTTATTTATCTAGCTGATCTAGAACTCACCAACACTGAGTACTCCATGTTGGGTGGACTACATGCTCAGATATATACACGCAATTAGACAATTGCATATCCATCTAGTTTGCACATCTCCAAGGCCACTTACATTAAGATCGTTGCAGATAAAGTGTGCTCTCGTCTACCCATCTGGGATGTAACTAAGAAGAAAGGATTTAAACTCTATCAATGCTAAAATGCTTACCATGTAGATAAAGGTAGAAGTGGTGAACATTCCAGAAATTAGAGTTCTTTCTTCAGTTGTAAGAAGCTTATTCAAGATCCAGACGTGTATGATGCAAAGACATTTTAGAATCAGATAGTATGGAATGACACTTTAAAGGCTTTATCATCTGGATATGATGGAAGAGATAATATTAATCACCATGACTTCATTCAAGTGTTGTGTCCTGTCAAGACATAGTGATAAAGACTTATCAGCCTAGATGAAAGGGACTTCAGAGATCATGTGACTCGGATCCATGATGCTTAAAAGGAAAAGAGGGCGAAGCTGGAAGAAGATCTAGTTGTTGCAAAGGCTGATTATAATACCCCAGAGTCCTGGCGAGGATGGCGTGGGATTCTGTGCGGATCGCACCAGAGGTCCTGCTGAGAAAACCATGTTTGGTATGTGGCGCGGTCAGTGTCAGGGTGTGGCGCGAGGGGCGCCATGGTTTGCAGCTGGTGCGGATGGCGCCAAAGATGGCGCGTGTAGCGCGGAAAGTGGCCTGGAACATCCATTTCCCCTGGTTTTCCACGCGATCAGCGCCAGGGTTGGCGCGGCGCTAGCTGGGTTTTGGAAGTTAGCGCGAATAGCGCGGGGTTGGCGCTGATGGCGCCATAGGTTCTGGAAGTTGGCGCGGGAGGCGTGGGTTTCACGCGGTTGGCGCCACAAGGTCGGCAGAGTTGGCACAGGTAGCGCCAGACCTCTGGCAGGCCCAGTATATAAAGGGGATCGCGTTTTTCAGAAGAGAAAACCTCTTCTTCTTCTTCCCTAGCGCCCAACAGCCATGGGAGAGCTTCCCAAGCTTCCATAACCTTGTTGTGTGACCCAAAACACTTCCTAAACCCATTAAACTTCCTAGATACCTTAAGAGAGCTTGAATCCTTCCTCCAATTCACCAAAATCCCCTTGTTTTGAGAAACCCCATTCTCAAGAGAAGTGAAGAAAACTCGAGTTTGGCGAGGAATGGCGGCTACCCACGGACACCCAAGCTTGAAGGAGTGTTCCAGAGGTCTTCTGTGTCGCCATTGAGGTAAGAAACTCGAGTTTCTCCGATTGATTTATGTTTTGGGGGTTTTGATGAATAGTGACCCACTTGTGATAGAGCTAGAATTAGCTCTGGGTCCTGCTGAGAGATGTGTTTAGAATGATGAGAGGAGGAAGGATTAGCTTTCAGTTTGTGATTTGGTGAATGTTGGTTTTGGCTCTAGGTTGTGCATGTGTGACTTGGACTGAGTCACTTGATTTGAGACATGCAAGAGCCTTGTTGATGGGCTTGATGTGCCTGAGAGGCCATGGAAACAGTGTCTTGTGAGATAGACCGTCCAAGCCCTGTGGAAATCCCTGAGTAAGGGGATTGTGAGAGCTGTGATGCTCAATGTGAATGGCTGGTGTTGAGTCTGTGGGGACTTTGAGGCCATGGATGAGTTGAAATAGACCACTGAGGGTCTATGGAAAGGCTTAAAGTGGATGAGCCTGATGAACCTTAAGTTAGATAACTTGGGTTGATGGAAAGGACTGAGATTCCTTTTCCAGAGGCAGTTGAGGACTGCTTAATGAGCTTGTATATGTTTATATGCTTGTATGGTCTGTAATATGCGTTTGTATGCCTTGGTAGGGCTTGACACAACGGGTGTCAGTGACGCAGACCATCGGTTGAGGTTGGAGCTGTGAGGCACGACTTGCCAGGTAAGCTCATCGTTCTGGGGATTAGTCCCTTATGCTTGTTTGCCACCCAAGTGGGTGATGATGGTGTTTTATGCAACTGATATGTATATGTATACATTGCTGTGAAAGGCCAATGTGGCCTAGTTTTGATGTTTGGAATGGACTGGACACCAGAATGGTGTCATGAGGTGAATATATAAGTGATTAAACCCTAGGATAGACACTGAGATAGTATGAGGGTGAATGATACATCTGTGATTACAGATGTGAATGGCCTTGGGCCTGATGATGGATAGACACTAGGAGGGTGTCTGTGCCTCTTTTGAGGAAAAGACCATGGAATGGTCTGGGATGAATCAAGAGGATACTGGAATAGTATCCGGCTAGATGAGATTTCCTAGCCAGAGGAAGAGTTTGAGGACTCACTGGGAATGGCTGATACTCCCTGTGAGGTGCCACTGCTCTTCACCTAAAGCCCTAAGGACGGATTGCCCAGTATGGATGTTCCTCCTTAGGCAGTGATGATGAAAGCCCTGAGTGGTTATCCTCAGGCCAATTTCTGGAAGTCCTGAGGGATCGAGTGCCTCCGATGTGAGATGATCTCTCTCAGGCAAGTGGTTGAAAGTCCTGGGAGATTGAGTGCCTCCTATGTGAGATGATCTCTCTCAGGCGTGTGATTGGAAATCCTGAGGGATGAGTGCCTCCGGTGTGAGATGATCTCTCTCAGGTAGTGGTTTGATAGTCTGAGGGATGGAGTGCATCCGTCGTGAGATGATCTCTCTCAGACTGTGTTTGGAAGTCCTGAGGGATTGATTGCCTCTTGTATAAGATGATCTCTCTCAGGCAGTAGATCTGGAAGTCCTGAAAGATGAGTGCCTCTAGCATGAGCTGATCTCTTTCAGGCATAGGTATGTGAAGGTCCTGGAGGTGATTGCCCTATATGGATGTTCTTGCCCAGACCTGGCTGTGTACAGATATGTTATATCTCTAAGAGAGGGCAACCTGAGGGGATAAGGGCCTAGAGCCTCTTAGATGAGCCATATCTGTTTGAGTGAAGTCCTGAGGGATGCCTCAGGCAATGTGTTATCCAGTTTATGAGGCGATGCCTCTCTAGTATAGAAAGTGTCCAGTGGTTGACACTTATGTTTTAGTACCTCTGGGAGACGACTGTGAGCTTATGTTTAGATGGCTGTGAGAGCCAATATGAGGTGGAATGCCTATGATGCTGATAGCATCCAGTGATATACTTGGTAGTCGGATTCTGGAAGCCTGGATGATGTCCTAGGCTTGTTTATAGTTCTGCATATGTGTATGCTTGGAGGTGAACCAGGGTAAGGGAGGATCTCCCAGAACCCTGAGTTTACTGAGACGTATGTCTCACCCTGTGTGGGGTTGTGGTTTTCAGGTGTTTCCTCTAGCGGAGGGAACAGACCATAGGGCAGGAGGCCCTAGTAGCGTGTTGCTGGAGTGGTCATGGGCTGCAGTTGAAGATCAGAGAAGAGTTTAGTGTTCTGTCTTGTACTCCCTATGTAGGGAAAGGTGTGTGTGTACACCTCTTGTACTGTACATATTCTTTTGTATAACTACAAGTGTGGTTTAGACTCTGAGTTGTATGTATATGTACAGACCCTGATGTATAAGATGATGTTATTCCTCCTGATTATCTATATTTAGATTTCTGTATATCTGCCTATTATGTTATGTGGTTGTGTCACCTGGATCAGCAGGGACTTGTTTTATAATGCTTTGTGATGTGGTTTTAAATTCCATGCATAATGTAATCAAGAAAAACAATTCTTACGCTTCCGCACTGCTTTTATTTAACACTTATAGCGCGATTCTGATATTGTTAATGATAATGCTCCGGAGGCCTACGGGGTGTTACACTGATAAGGAGCAAATTGATAAAGAACAGGTTGAGGTTGTTGTCAAGGCAATGGACGACAACATGTTAATAAGGTTATCATTGATCTCACTAACACTAATGTCATGGACCACAAAAGTGTCCAAAGCAGCTTAAGCTAATGAGGTTGTTAATCAATAGAAAGAACCTGTGTCTAAGCAGACTGAAACTTCACATGAAGCTACATCTAGGAAAAAGGATGTTCCTAATGCAGTGATTTCTATACTACAACCTTAGGTCCTACCCCTATTAATTATGCCCTTCCCAATGTTATGACTAGAGATCAAGTTTAAGATATGATTGGTCAAGCCATGGACACCTTTATTGAATGGCAATGCCAAAAGAATGAACAATCTAGACTCTCCATGCAAAATTCCATTACAACCCAGTTCTCTAACCTTGGTGTTGTGTTGCTTCAAAACCTACAACAAGCTCAAATGTCTATGTTAGGAGTTGTTGTTGCCCCTGGCATCTAACCACCTCCTACGATTGTCCAACCACCACGACCAACCAACCAACAACCACATGCTATTAACCCATCCCTTTCATCAAGTGTTCCTGCCCTTGTTGAACCAACACCTCCACCACCACCTATTTAATCAACACCTACACTGCCACATCTTCCCCACCACCACTATAGCCTTCTGTATCGCCACAAGTTCAAGAGTGACAATGATGTTTTGCCATCATTTCTTTCGTTGAACCCTTAGTCTTTTTGTTTACGAAAAATGGGGAGAAGGATAGAAGAAATTTTGATCTTGTAAAGAACATCTCCTGATTAATGAAAGTGGTTTGTGGAGAACTCTTGATGCTTATTTCCGTTTTGTGTGTGTGTGCGCGTGTGTGTGTATAGCATGATAATTCTTTAGACTCATCTCTTTATCATGCATTAAAGTTGTTGAACTCAGGGGGAGTATATACATGCTTTACATATATATGCTCTATTACATAACTCATAATCATGCCTTACCATCTCTATCTTATCATGATTATGTTTTATCTTAGTAAAAATTTATATTGTTTGTCATCATCAAAAATGAGGATATATTCACTGACCATTGGACAACATATCATATCTTAGATTTTGACGATTATAAGAGTATAAACTATTGATGAAATGATGAGTTATTGTTAAGTGAACATGACCTACTTCATAAAAGAGCTCACTTATTGTTATATCACATTCTACAACTCTAGTAAGCATACGTCCACTCACAAGTGAAAAATAGTTTTGTTGAGATATATTCAGCATCCAACGCGCTGTTAAATTAACTACATTCATTTTTTGGGAAAACCAATGTCTACACACTAAGTTATTTTTATACGCGTCCACTGGATTTAAATCACTTCATAAGTGACGTCCAACAAGGCACTAAAGGACAATGTTATCTACAAAGGGAAGTGCATATTCTCGCTTTTCAAATTATAGTTTTGCCTCTCTTAATTTAAAATTGCTAACATTTGAATTTAAGGAAATGACAAAATAGAAGGGAATAAAAGGAATTTACAAAATATTCCTTATAGCTCGCTCTCGTCATAGAAGATGAGCACATGTAGTTGTTTGTAATATTATTCCTATCATGTATATTCAAAGCATGGCACGTGGTTTCAACTCCAAGTGTGAGACAGTGGTCATATCATGGCTCAACATTGGTCCTATAACAGATCCTTCACTAAAGTCAATTAAAGGCATCTTTTGCTCAACAATTCAACAATGAATATACAACAAGTAAAAAATGAGCATAAGTTTTATGAAGCCAAACTCTACTAAATTATTGGATGCCACACTCAGAATTTAAACTTTTCATCCTTTGCTAAGCAAATTTTATTTGTATTTGAACTTAACTATATATCTATTCTTTGAGTGTTATTGAATCTTTGTATTCAGTCAAACTTCTATTTATGAAAGCTAGGAGTGACTTAGTGTTAAACAATACTTGGATGTTCTTAGATTTAGGGGGAGTCTAAAGATGTGCCAGGATTGACATAGAGAATACTTGTATAGCCAGGAGTGACGGGATAAAATACTTGTTTGTAATCAAAGTTCTTATTAGTGAAACCCTTTACAGTTGTAAAGGAGAATTAGATGTAACTTTGTTTGAGTGAACCAATATAAACCAAGTGTTTCTACTTCTTTCTGAAGCTGTTTGTTTAAGTATTCTTTTAAGCTCATCTTGATACACTTGTTCACCAAGTGTTTATTGAAAAAGCCTTTGTGAAAATATTGTTTATTTTTTACTAGATGACAACACTTTGTTTTCATTTAAACTTGTTTTTCAAGTGAATGGACAACACTCTATGTATTTTCCTTGCTTATCTTTGTGATAAAAAGCTTTTTATTTTAAAAAGGTTATTATTTTTTATTAACACATTATCCAACCTCTCTTCTGGTGTGATTGTTGATATTTTATTTTTAATAATAATCAATATCATATAAATTATCTTTTTTAAAATAAAATTGAATTAATTACGATAGAAGTCGCCATTGATAACAATAATCAAATTTATTATTATGTGAATTTCCTTTATTAATAGTAATCAAATTAATTATGATGGAAGTTTTTGAAAAGTAAGAGGGTGAGAATATCAAAAATGGTTTGGAATAGCTACTCTTTTATTTAATTGGTGATTTGTTAGGATTGTTAGGTTGGCTAGTCCTTGTATTTCTTGAGGCCTTGTTATTCTCATCTACTTTTCTTCCCCTTTTCACCTCGTACATTTTTTAAAAAAAGTGAAAAGTCTCCCTTATCTCTATTAATTTTCTATTGTGCCACTCATTTCTTTCTTGCTGAGTTATTTTATTTTATTTTTAGATTCAAGAGAATCTTGATTTTGTTATATATTTACACAAAGAAATCATGTATCTAAACCCAATTACATAATGGAATCACATATGATTTTTTTTTTCTGACTATGATAAAAGTGTGATTCCATTGTGTATCCAATCATTTTTAAGTATTTTAAAAAAAAATTGGTAGGATACACTATTTGTGATATACTGTTGTTGTGTCTCAATAATTTCCAAAAATTATTTGTGATATACTTAAATGTAATGGTTGTTTAGAAAATAAAACTTATAAATAATTATGAAAAGAGTGCTCTTAGAAAAAAAGGCTGCAGAAAAAAAAGTTAAACTCTTGTAAGAAAAAAATCTCATGTAGGGAATTTGACAATTAGTCCAATTAGTCCAATATAACTTGGTTTGTAATACACTTGTAATACCCTTTCTCTAGGTAAGAATTTGAAATAATTTATTTTGAACTTATTAAAATGGTTTCATTTTAATGTTCTTATAAGTTTTTTTTCCTGATTTATTTCAATAAGTGTCATACTTTGTTATGAAAAAATTCTTATTAAATAAAAATTTATTACATAAATATTCAATTAAACTACTTATATCTAAATGCATGCGAAGTTAACATAATAAAATAGATTTCTTACACTTCTCTCTTTATAAGATACTTTTTTGTTCTCTTAAAAAAAATAAGATACTTTTTTTTATACAAAAAAAAATCTTATATATAGATCAAAGAGGTAGTAATAACATGCCAAGATGGAAATATATTAAAACAATCATTTTTTATACCAAATCAAGCACTATAAATTATTATAAATATTTAGAATACATTTATCTTTTTGAAAGAAAAGGAAAACAATGAACAGAGCTATATTCACAATGTTTGTCATTCATGAAGCATCAATCCAATTGTCTATAACGAAAACTTCCAATAGAAATATTTTAATATGTTTTTATTCTATTTTGTAATGCAAAGGAAAATCTAACACTTGAGTAAAGAACTAAATTGAAAAGTACCAGATTGCGCTAAGGAAATGAAAAGTGAAGTAAAATATCCCTAATTTAGGTCTTTTTCCATATGCATAGACCAAATAGTTGGTAAAACATGTCAATATGGAAATATTAAAACAAAATCATTTTGTACCAAATCAAGCACTACAAAGTATGATTCTCTCTCTCTTAAATAAATTTAGCCTTATTTTTTAAACAAGAAAAACATTAAAGATAACTCAATTCACAGTACTTGTCATTCATGGAAGCTTTAATTGAAATGATGCTTAAACTAACTTTTTTGTATATATAAATCCTTGACTTTACTTCGAACTATAATTCACTTAAAATAATAAAGATAAATTTGTTATTGCCTTTGTTGATTTGATCGCAGAGGGAAGAAGAAGAGGAGGAACTAATTGCAAGGGAGCACAGAACCAAGAAAAGACATGAGCAGTCTGGTGCATCCATCCTTGAGCATCCAACAGAAGAGAAGTCAGTACCACAAAGGTTGAAAGACCTAAGTGAAACTGGTGACGATGACGAGGGATTTGTGCAAGTTGTTATTCAAAAACGAAAGGTTGCGGCCTAAGTTGCTCCTGCTCCAAAAACAAAAAAAAATTGTCCAACCAGCTCCTATGCTCAAAGAATCTATCATTTCGCCCACCATCCCTAGACACATCAAGACAAGGGCTACCAAAGCTAATCCCAAGATTGGTGAGAAAGAATGGACAATCTCCTTTACTGGAAACAATGAGAATTTTACTTCATCTTCTTCAGACAGTGAGTCCACTGATGAAACACTGTCTCCACTCTTCGTAAAAATCCACTTCCCACACCTAAACAACGTCCATCTCCATTCCCCATTCATCTCAAGAAGTTCAGAAGATCAACGTAATAGAAGGAACCCTTAACAGATTCTTAGAGATTTCCTCTAGCATTTATTGAAGGTAATCCATTATCAATATCTTCCTCCTCTGAGATCATCCACGAAGAACCCATTCTCATATAGTACATCACAGTGCAAGCACTAGAGTGGATGAGGCATGACTATATGCACACACCATATGAAGCCTTCACGACTCATTCATCAAATGCCATAGCTCATTTATAGCCTCCTTATTGGACATATCCATTGTAGTCACGAGTAATCAAGATGCAACCATATTGGCTAGCACCTGGTACCCAACAACATGTTTGTCCATCCACTGAGGTTACACCAGCAGTTGCTTGGAGAAACCTTCAGAAGTGCAAGGACAAGAAAAGCACTCAAAATAGTATCCTAAGGGATATATTTGAAAAACATAGAAGGGACCCTTCATAGGAGATGCACATAGCTACTCATTCATCTAACGCCTTCTATATCTTCCCACTATTCAATATGAAGGGACCTATAATCTCTTTAAGCTGAGTGAAACACGAATGGTAGATCATGTCACTAAGCTCTATGATGCTCAAAAAGAGAAAAATACTCGAGAAGAATAATTGGTCACTGCTGCCACTAAGGAAAAGGCTACTTCCATCCAAGCTGAAGCTTCTGCTAAAGCTATAAACGATAATATTGTGTGTGAGGTCATTATTGATCTTACAAACAATGGTGTCATGGACGAAACTCCATACACATCCAATGCAACATTAGCTGATGATGTTGTCCCTCAAGACAAGGAACCAGCGTCCAAGAAGTCCACAACCTCAAATGAAGTTACATCAAAAGAGAAGGGTGAACCTGATGTTGTCATCGTCTACTCCACTAGCTCACGACCTACCCCTTTGAACTATGCACCCTCCACTGCTATAACTAAAGATCAAGTGCAAGACATGATTGGCCAAGCCATGGAATCTTTTTCTAAATGACAAAGGTAAGAAAATGAACAGTTCAAGCTCTCCATCAAAAACACAATTACTACACAGTTTTCCAACCTTGGTGGTGTTCTTCTTTTGAATCTTCAATAGGCTCAGATGACTATTCTAGGAGTTGTTGATGCATCTACACCCATGCCTACACTTGTACCCCCAACACTTGAGCTTACATCATCGTCCATTGAACTAACACCAACACCACCACCTCCACCTACTCAACCTCCACCACCACCTCTAGTTCAAGACTAACTATGATGTCCATCATTATTTCTCTTTCTGAACCCATCATCTTTTTGTTTATGACAAAAAGGGGAGAATAATATTTTTGGGTTGTAAGCAAAACATACTTGATAAATAAAAGTGGTTAGGAGTCTTTTTTTTTGTTACTCCGCTGCCATTTTTTATATATATCATCATCATGTTATACTAAACCTAGAGGGAGTTTAAGTGCTTTACACATCTCATAATCATGTTTCTCTACATTCTTATCATCCTAATCATGTTTTTATGTTAGTCAAAATTTATATTATTTTTCATCATCAAAAAGGGGGAGATTGTTAGGTCTAGATGACTATTCACACTACCTTAGATTTTGATGTTTACAAAAAGTATAAAATGTTGATAATTTAATGAGTTGATGTTAAGTGGACAGGATCAACTTTGTTAAAGGACTTAATTGTTTTCTACATATCTCGTCCTTACTTCAAGTGGAAAATGTTATGTTAAGATATAACCAACGTCCAATGCACAGTAAAACCAATAGCGTCCACTAGTTATGATAGTTAGTGTTATACATTGAGTGTGTTCAACACTCGCATCTAGTTGGTATGATAGTCAAAAAGGGAAGCACACGTATTTTCACTCATAAAAATTCATTTTGTGATGACTACCAAGTCCTGAATGCTTGGGTTGGATCGTTTCTGGATTGCAAACTTCAAGACTCCATAAAATTGTTGTTTGAAACTTAAACATAAAAATGGAGAAGATTAAGAAATGATGATGAATGACACCACGATACGTAACGGAGCGATAAGTCGGAGGAGGATTCGCCACAAAGGAAAGCTTCTTTGTTAAGAATCAATTTGGTTTCACTCAAGAACCAACAAGAGGCTAAGCTCTCAATGCAAGCAAAATGCTTGATTTCATTAATCATAAGTTAGTTACATTCAGTTTTGGGGTAGCTGTATATAGAAAAAAATGATTCTAACCGAATATAATCGATTAATACGACCTGTAATCGATTAGTAACAAATTCAATCGATTAATTTGTTCTTGAGTGTTCTGGAAGGATGTATGAACAAAGTAATCGATTAATTTATCATGTAATCGATTAAAACAGAGTGTTTCAGTGTTGTGTAATCGATTACAGATAGATGGTAATCAGTTACCACATACAGAACTTGCTTAGTAATCAATTACAAAAAGATGGTAATCGATTACAACAGACAAGACTTCTTTTGTGTTTGCACTAAGTTGGTGTGCTTCTTCATGCTTGTCCACAAGATACAAGTTAGTTTTGATGTGGTCTTGAAGGGCTTGAGCTCTAGCTCTTGTCATGGGTCCTTTAAAGTTAACCAAAGGAAGTTCTTCAACTTCTTCTTGACTTTGAGCTTGCAATGAACGTTGAAGAAGCTTGCCTTTGGACCTTGTCATTAGACCCTTCAATTCATGGAGTGCTTCTAGAACTTCATGATCCTTGGATAGTCCTCTATCATCCCCTCCTTCTTGAAAAGAATCCATCCTCGGATTTGCATTCAAAACACCTACATCACAAGAAGAAAGATCAGTGATATTAAAACTAGAACTCACTTCATAATCACTTGGCAAGTCAATCTTGTAGGCATTGTGTCATTAATCCTCTTAAGGACCTTGAAAAGTCCATCACCGCTAGGTTGGAGTTTAGATTTCTTTTGGAAAAGAAACCTATCCTTCTTTAGATGTATCCAAACCCAATCCCCGGGTTCAAATACCATGGCCTTTTTTCCCTTGTTGGCGTGTCGTGCATATTGTTCCATCTTCTTCTCAATTTGATTACATACCCTTTCATGAAGATCCCTAACAAAAGTAGCTCTAGAAAGCCCATCCTTACTCAAAATAGAAAAATCATTGGAAAGGAAATTAAAACAAGAGGAAATAAAGGGTTAAACCCATAAACAACCTCAAAAGAAGAAAAAGAAATGGTAGAGTTGGTTACCCTATTATAAGCAAATTCAACATGGGGTAACCATTTTTCCCAAGTTTTCAAATTACCTTTGATGAAGCATCGTAGGAGTTGTGAGAGTGTTCTATTTACCACCTCAGTTTGTCCATCGGTTTGAGGATGATACTTGGTGGAGAAAAGAAGCTTGGTTCGAAGTTTTTCCCACAAGGTTTTCCAAAAATGACTCAAAAACTTGGAATCCCTATCCGACACAATGCTCCTAGATAATCCATGAAGACACACTACTTCTTTGAAGAAAAGATCCATCACATGACAAGCATTGTCCACTTTGTGACATGGAATGAAATGTGTCATCTTGGAAAACCTATCAACAACCACAAAAATAGAATCCTTGCCTCTCTTGGACCTTGGAAGACCAAGTACAAAATCCATGGAAATATCGGTCCAAGGTGAGGTAGGAATTGGCAATAGAGTATATAAACCATGATGCATGACTTTGGACTTGGCCTTATGACACACAATACAGTTAGAACAAAATTTGATGACATCATCTTTCATTTTAGGCCAAAAGAAATGTTCATGCAAAATGTTTAAAGTCTTTTCAACCCCAAAGTGTCTCATTAACCCCCCTTTATGAGCTTCACAAATCATAAGTTCACGCAAAGAACTTTGAGGTGAATACAATCTTTTATTTTTAAACAAGTATCCATCATGCCTAAAGAACCCTTGGTGAGACCCCTTTTCACACAACTCAAACAATTTAGAGAAGTCATGGTCTTGAGCATACAAGTCATTTATTTGATCAAATCCAAACATCTTGATTTCAAGCATGGAGATTAAAGCATATCTCCTTGAAAGTGCATCGGCCACAACATTAGCCTTACCTTGCTTGTGTTTAATCACATAAAGAAATTGTTTCAAGAACTCCACCCATTTGGCATGCCTCTTATTAAGCTTTCCTTGGTTTTTCAAATGTTTGAGTGACTCATGGTCACTATGAATCACAAATTCCTTAGGAAGGAAATAGTGTTGCCAAGTTTGCAAAGCTCTAATAAGTGTACAGAGTTCCTTGTCATAAATGGAATAATTTAAAATAGCACCCTTAAGTTTTTCACAAAAATAAGCGATTGGATGACCTTCTTATAACAAAACAACACCTATGCCAACATTGGATGCATCACATTCAATTTCAAAAGATTTGGAAAATTTTGGTAGAGCAAGAATGAGTGCATTGTCAACTTCTCCTTCAATTCATTAAAGGCATTCTCTTGTTCACTCTCCCACTTAAATACCACATTTTTCTTAACAACGTCATTCAAAGGAGATGCTATAGTGCTAAACTCTTTGGCAAATCTCCTATAAAAACCAGCCAACCCATGAAAACTCCTGACATCACTCACATTCTTGGGTGTTGGCCAATCTCTAATAGCCTTAATTTTCTCATCGTCCACTTGAACTCCCTTAGCACTCACAACAAAACCTAAAAACACTACTTGATTGGTGCAAAATGTGCATTTATCCCTATTAGAAACAAGTTTTCATGTCTAAGCACTTTCAAGACACTCCTAACATGGTAAAAGTGGTCATCCATTGTTAAACTATAAATCAAAATATCATCAAAGTAAAAAACCACAAATTTTCCAATAAAATATCTCCAAACATGGTTCATGAAGTGCTTGGTGCATTGGTTAAGCCAAAAGGCATGACCAACCACTTATAAAGTCCAAACTTAGTTTTGAAAGTGGTTTTCCATTCATTACCTTCTTTCATTTTAATTTGATGGTAACCACTTTTCAAATCTATTTTGGGAAAACACAAGAACCATGAAGTTCATCCAACATATCATCAAGTCTAGGGATATGAGGTCTATACCTCATAGTGATATTGTTGATGAGTCTACAATCTGTGCAATCTTCCATTTGCCATCTTTCTTGGGGACTAGGATGATCGACATTGCACATGGGCTCAAGCTTTCCTTCACCCATCCTTTTTGCATCAACCCCTCAACTTGCTTTTGAATCTCCTTGGTCTTTTCCGGATTACTCCTATAGGCCGCCCTATTAGGAATTGAAGCTCCCGGAACAAGATAAATTTGATTAAAGGAGGCAATCCATGTGGTATGTCTTGTGGAAAGACATCCTCAAACTCCTTTAAAAGTGTATCAAAACCTTGAGGCAACTCAAGGGCACTAGAAGACAAGAACATATAATTGAGAATGAGTACATACATTTGTTGTCTAGCTAGCATCACTCATTTAACCTCCTTAGGTTTGATGAACAAACTTTCTTTTATTTCTATTTTTTTCCACTTTTTTTTGTCTCTCTTCTTTTGTTCTCTGTTAGACTTTTGGCAAGCGTACCAATTTGTCGTTGTAAGTTACAAAATTTATAAAAGTTCGTCTCCACAAGGACTTGTCCTACTCAATTAATCCAAATAAAACTTAACAGTTTAATAGTTATGTACAACGAGTATGGTCGAAGTTTTGATGGTTTTTACGGAAATAAAAGATAACTAAAAAGTAAGGAAACTAATAAAATGATTTTAATTAATTTAAGAAAAATGCAGGATTGGATTTCATCATTCATATATTCAGTATCCAATTAATATTACCATGTATAAATCATTTTCTATTATTACTGATGCACACATTAATTAATCTCGAATCGATCCATCGCAATCGAGTTCTAAGGATATTTACCGAATATCGATCCCTCGCATACGAAGTAAATAACCCAGCATTACAATCATAATCGCGTGCTATTTGCAATCTAAACGTTATGCTCTATTCCTAGCAACGTAACGTAAAGAGTAAAATTATTCAGTTCAAATTCTAATAGCACTTCCCAGTTAAACTTAGAATCCAATTTCATGAAACTAGTGATCAAGTAGAATCAAGCATTAACAACAGAATAAAATTACCAATATAAATAGAAAAGACTTGTGCATAAATAAATATTAAAAGAGATATTTAAAGGTAAGAAGATTACATCCAATCCTTAAGAGAAACTAACCAAGCATGGAGAGAACCTCCTCAAGAGAAGAATTGATGAAAGGCCCCATCACCGCTTCTTTTCAGTAGAGTCTCCACACTAAATCTCACTTCTCTCACTTTCATAACCTACCTAATACTAATATTTAAAGAGCCTAAGGCTTGAGAACAAGCCAAGAAGCAAGGGAGGAGGAGAAAATGGAATACAAGAAGTGTAGAAGTCCTTGGGCGTGCATGGCTATTTATAGGGGGCTGGCTGCTCGAGTTCACTAGCCCAAGCGAGTGTTTTTGCCTTTGTTTGCTCATTTAGGCGAGCTTAAAACCCACTTGGAGGCCCACTTGCAGAAGCCACTCGCCCAGGCAAGCAGTTTGTGCATGTTTCACTCGCCTGGGCGAGTTAAAGGTACCATCCAGAAGAAGCTTTTGGGCCTTGATGGATTTTGGGCCTGTTTTGCTTGTTGTACCTCCTATGTTTACTTTATGATCAATTTTTGCTTGCTTTATGTGTTCGGAAGCTTCGGAATTTCTCGAACCTATCAAAATGCAACATATGATTGGATTAATCTTCTGAAATATAAAAAATACATTCATACAAGTAATAAATATAATTTAATTAGGTTTAGGGCAAGTTTATAAGCAAAGTTATTGAAATCAAAAGATAAGGGCCTGTATTTGAAACATGAATTTAACTAAATTAGGGCACTTATCAATCTCTCTTTTCACTATTTTTGTCATCTTTTTCTTTTTGGTTTTTCTCTCTCAAAGGACTCTTTTCTTCTTTGATTTTCTTTTCTTTTTCTCTTTTCAATCTCATTTTTATTTGATCCTCACACACCTCACTTGGAGACAAAGGTGAGAGTACTACCTTTTTACCTTTATGAAGGAAAGAGTATTGATTGGTGACCGCATTGTGTACCACGTCTATATCGTGTTGCCAAGGTCTACCAAGCAACACATGGCTGGCTTCCATGGGAACTATATCACAAAGCACTTCATCCACATATTTACCAATGGAGAATGTAAGCAACACTTGTTTATCCATCACCAACTCACCATTGTCACTCAACCATTGCAATTTATAAGGTTTAGGGTGAGGGGCAGTTTTAAACCAAGCATCTCTATTAATATAGTGCTTACAACATTGGTGCAACATCCTCCATCAATGATTAGGGAACAAACCTTTCCACTTACCAAGCATCTAGAATGGAAAATGTTTTCTCTTTGTGTATCATCTCCATCTTTGCACATGCTTCCCATGAGGCGTCTTACCATTAAAAGATTTCCCTCTTCTGGTTTAAGAAAACAACCATCCTCACCTTCATTAGAGGAACTGTGAGATAGATGATTCACTATCCACCTCTCCATTTTCCAACACAATCATGGTCCAATATGCCCTTACCCAAACATTTAAAACATTTAATTGAACTAGATTTATTGGAAGGAGTTTGAGTAGGTGAAGTAGTATTACCTCTTGAAGACTTTCTTTCAACATGTTGGGAAGAAGAACCCTCCTTCTTGGAAGTTTCCTTATCCTTCCAAGAAGAATGACCATATGAAGACTTCTTGTAGGCTTGTTTTCTCTTCAATTGTTGCACCACTTTCATAGCCCTATGTATAAGTTCATCCATGGTGTTGTAGGTTTGAAGTTCTACAACATCTTGAATGTCCCTATTCAATGTTGGATATAGAGGGAGCAATAAGAAGAATGAAGCTTTTGACTTAGAAGATTGTTTTGAGCTTTTCACATGCCTTGAAGATTGAAATCCAAAATGAAGTGTATGAGAAGTCAATCTGTTGATCCTTGCATTTGCATGTATATAATCATTTACATGCTTAAGTGTTTTCATCAAAGAATCAAAGCTATTTCGAAAAAGAACTAAATGGGTAATGTTTTTGGAAAAATGTAATTTCACTGTTTTAATCAATTACCCTACAGATTAATCGATTATTTAGTTCATGTTTAAAACTGGAAAAGCTTTGATGAACATTTTAATCGATTACATCATGGATTAATCGATTATATGGTTTGTGTTTAAAACTGGAAAAGCTTTAATGAATATATTAATCGATTACCAAACATTTGTAATCAATTACATAGTGTAAATCAAATGTAATACATTGTTGCTTTAATCTATTACCATTTACAGTAATCAATTACACAAGCTATGTTGAAAATCATGTTTTTACTAATTTAATTGATTATCAAACATTGTAATCGATTACATAGGCTTATTTCTTAAAGCTTGCTTCACTGCCTTAATCGATTACCAAATATTGTAATTGATTACACAAGAGGCTTTAGATACAAAATGTCACTGCTTTAATCGATTACAACTCGGTTCAATTGATTATCTTGTTCATTGTGAAATCCAAAATGGAGCCTTGAACACTTTAATCGATTACTTAATGGGTTTTAATCGATTATTGGGCACGTGTAATCGATTACAGGTTGTAACAAAACTCTGTTATAAATAGAAGGAAGGCTTGGCTTAAAACTTAACTTGAATACTTCGAAATTTCTGAATACACACAAGCCTTCTCAAAGTTCCAAAGTGATTTTCTAGGTTTACTTACTTCTTGTCCCACTCTTTAATCTTCATAGGTATTGAATGATTTCTTGGGCAAGAGATTTCAAAATAGTAATGGAGAGCATGTTCTGAAATTCTATTTCTGCAATTCAACCTTGATTGGT
Organism: Glycine tomentella; assembly: GCA_007407185.1. NCBI lineage: Eukaryota > Viridiplantae > Streptophyta > Magnoliopsida > Fabales > Fabaceae > Glycine > Glycine tomentella. The sequence continues at coordinate 44,945 of PYAF01006312.1, read as the reverse complement.
AACTCATATGCATTCATATTCATTGGATCATCTGGTTGTTTCTCTCGATAATCTTTGAGTGTAATTTCATTTTTGTAATTTCTATTATTTGATGCTATTGTAAAGGGTTCTTTGAAGCTTGTTCTAGAGTAGTGTTCTCTAGGGAAGAATAGAGTAGTGTTCTCTTGTTCTTGATCTTTAAGATTCTAATTGGGTTTTAGAATTCTATTCTTTATCTAGAGTTGATAAAGAGAGATTGTTGTAAAGCTTGTAAGAACAGAATTTTATAATAGTGGAACTCTAATCTAGTGTTGATTAGAAGAAACTGGATGTAGTTTCTCTTGAGAAGTGAACCAGTATAAATTGCTTGTGTTGATTTTCTTAATCTATATCTCTTCAAGTAATCTTGTTCATTTGTTCTTGGTGTTACTATCATTACTCAACAAGTTCTGTTTTGAGCTATTGGTTTCTTGTGCTGAGTAATTTGATTGATTAAAAGAATTCTTGGTTTAAAAGTGATTAAGATCCTTTGACTCTGATTTTATAAATAATTTTAAAAGACCAAGTTTAAACCAATTCACCCCCCTCTTGGTTATTGTGGGTATTCCTATTGTTTTCATTCAAGCCATTCAAAAATCTAGTCATTGTAGCCTCATTAGTCTCCTCAATGTTTGCTCTTACCAAATAAATATCCATCTCCTTGTAATAGTAATCAACACATCTACTCCCTTGATATAGTCTTTGTAATTTTTTATGCAAATCCCTTATGTATTGAGGTGGGACAAATCTCTCCCTCATGATTCCTTTCATTATCAACCATGTGCCCGGTCGATGTCTCCTTAATCTCCCTCTTTCCATTTGCACTTGAGTCCACAAGCCATGGCATACCCCTCAAATTCTAAGTTAGCCAACTTCATTTTCTTTTCTTCACTAAAATTGTGAAAATCGAAAACTTGGTCAACTCTTATCTCCCAATCAAGGTAAGCTTCCAGGTCATTAGTACTAGGAACTTGGGAAGTTTGAATTTCACATCTTTCATTCCATCCATATTCCTCCTATGCCTATGCCTTCTACCATCTTCATAGCCATCATCACTCCCTTGAGAAGAATGAGGTGACCTATGATGTCTCCTTCTCTCCGTATCCTCCATTCTTCCACTCAACTCTTGAGTACTTCATTGTGTCTCATCAAAACGTTCTCCCATCCTCATTTCAACATTTCTTTGCAACTATCCATTTGCTTAGTCAATGAAGTCATTAGCTTAGCGGTTCTAGGTGAAGGTGGATCACTATCACTATCAGACACCATTACTACAAGAAAAAGGTTAGTAAAACAAAACAATAATGGACCTTACCACTCACTAAGTGTTTACATTCTTCAACACGCGTGTTTTCCACTTGTAAGACTTTTTTCTATAAGGTTCACTCTTGTCTTTTTCCACCTCTAACTCTTCTTCAACTCTTGAAATTCAACCAAAGATTCCAATTCAATGAATATCCAAAGTGAAAGATGAAACAAATCCAAGCTTAACTTAAGAGATCAAGGAAGAAAGAAAACTCTAGGACAAAACCTTGGGAATTTAGAAGACAATCAATAAAAGCTCAACAAGAAAAGCAAAACTCAAAAGGAAAGTCAAAGAAGACAATGATGAAGATATAAAAAAAAATTGCTAGATATAAACCACTGTAATTATGCAAAAAGATAGTGCTATTAAGCAACAATAAACACACACTAATAGAGAGGCCTTTTAAAATAAAATTTTGGCTGTTAAACTTATTTTTATACTTGGGTCCTCATATTTTTTGATATTTTTATTTTGACCCCCAATATATTTTTTAATAATTGTCTTTTGGTCCTTCGTATTTTCTCTTTTAGGACCAGAAACTTTTGATATTTGCACAAATGTCCCAAACTCTCTAGACAGAATTTTATGAATCAAACTCAGAAAATTTCCAGAAATGCTATGAGTTTCATAAAGAACACGAAGAAGAACAACCCATATTCAAAACAACTCAGAATTCAACAAAACAATAGGAGAAATGAAAGCAATTGCAAGCTAAACTAAAAAATCACACAAGAAACACACAAAGAACAACAAATAAGCATGAATCATGATTTTTCAATTTTCATTTTCCAAAAAAAAAATGAAAAGGCAAATAACATAGATAGAAATATTTACGAAATGCTTTCCGGAATCAAGCTCTGATTACTACATAATGTCTACCAAGTCCTGAATGCTTAGGTTGGATCATTTCCGGATTGTAAACTTCAAGACTCCATAAAATTGTTGTTTGAAACTGAAACATAAAAATGGAGAAGATTAAGAAATGATGATGAATGACGCCATAATTCGTAATGGAGCGATAACTCGGAGGAGGATTCATCACAATGGAAAGCTTACTTGATACAAATCAATTTGGTTTCACTCAAGAACCAACAAGAGGCTAAGCTCTCAATGCAAGCAAAATGCTTAATTTCATTAATCAAAAGTTAGTTACATTCAGTTTTGGGGTAGCTATATATAGAAAAAAATGATTATAACTGATGTAATCAATTAATACGACCTGTAATCGATTAATTACTCTTATGTAATCGATTAGTAACAAATTCAATCGATTAATTTGTTCTTGAGTGTTATGGAAGGATGTATGAACAAAGTAATCGATTGATTCATCATGTAATCAATTAAAATAGAGTATTTCAGAGTTGTGTAATCGATTACAGATAGATGGTAATCGATTGCAAAAAAATAGTACTTGCTTAGTAATAGATTACAGAAAGATGGTAATCAATTACAACAGACAAGACTTCTTTTGTGTTTGCACTAAGTTGGTGTGCTTCTTCATGCTTGTCCACAAGATACAAGTTAGTTTTGATGTGGTCTTGAAGGGCTTGAGTTCTAGCTCTTGTCATGTGTCCTTTAAAGCTAACCAAAGGAAGTTCTTCAACTCCTTCTTGAACTTGAGCTTGCAATGGACCTTGAAGATGCTTGGCTTTAGAGCTTGTCATTGGACCTTTCAATTCATGGAGTGCTTCTAGAACTTCATGATCCTTGGATAGTCCTCTATCATTTTGCCTCTCTTTATTTGAATTGCTAACATTTGAATTTAAGAAAAGGACAAAATAGAAGAAAATAAAAAGTCTACACAAAATATTCCTCAAAGGTCATTTTCATCGAGGATAGGGAGCACATGTTGTTGTCTGTACTTTTATTCCTTTCCTCTCAAATCAGAGCATGTCACGTAGCCTCACCTCCCAATGTGAGACAATAGTCATTGAAGTCTATAAAGGCAGTCTCTACCCAAATATAGAAGAATAAGAATTTATAAAAGGAAAATGAGAATATCTCTAAAGCAAAACTCTACAAAAATTGTTGGACGATACATTTAATCTTTCATTGTTTATCAGAAACTTGAAATAACAACAATCACACTAGAAGGGGGTTTGAATAGTGTGTTAATCAGAGATAATACCTTTTCAAAAAATTTAACACAAATATAGACAAATATGTATATGTATGGTTAGTCGTCTACTGAAAAGAAAACAGTTTTTAATAAGACCAAGCTTGATCGTCCAATGACTACATAAAAGAGTCTTTAAAATAGTTTTTCAAGCAAATACTTGGTATGAAAAGATTGATAGAAAGTGCTAAGAGAATGCTTAACAAACCATCAAGGAGTGAAGTAGAAACACTTGGTTTATACTGGTTCACTCAACCTGAGTTACATTTAGTTCTCCGTTATAGAATAGTAAAGGGTTCCACTAATCAAAACTTTATTACAAAACAATTATTTTGACCTACCATTCATGGCTATACAGGTATTCTTAATACCACTCCTGACTTTAAAAAATAGTAGTTTGAATGAATACAAGTATTCAATAACACTCAATGAGTGAGTAAATAATAAAGCTAAAATACAAGATAACTTTTCTTGGAAAAGGATAAACAAATGAAAACTTAAATCAGTCATCTAGTAATTTCAGCAGAGTTTTGCTTCAGAGATATTCTCGTTTTCTTGTAATGTTTTTTTGCAATATTCTTTTTGGGTAGAGATTGTCTTTTATAGACTTCAGTGAAATATCCATTACGGGATCAGTGTTGATTCCTTGAAAAGACCATTGTCTCACATTGGGACATAAGGTTACGCGACATACTCTGATTCGTGAGGAAATGAGCAATAGTATAGACGACGTCACGTGCTCCCTGTCCTCGACAAAAGTGATCTCTATGGAATAATTTGTGAATACCTTTTATTCTCTTTTGTTTCGTTTTTTCCTTAAATTTGAATGTTAGCAATTCAAAATAAAGAGAGGCAAAATGAATTTTTATAATTTAGAGCACGTGTACTTCCCTTTTCAGCTATCTCAAACTTTTTTATAAGTGTTGATCATTTTGAAAGAATGTGTGAGTCTCGTAAGTTGGACATGAGATAATGTAGTGCTTAACGCTGGTTAACATAATGAATGGATGCTCTTTGGTTTTAGGGCGTTGGACACTAGTTAAATAATTAACATAACATTTTCTCTTAGAGTGTGGATGATACATGTAGATTGTAGCTGAGTCCTTTAATATAGTTGATCCTGTCTGTAGAATATAGGAACACTTCACACTTAACCAAGAGGGAGGGTGAATTGGTTAAGCTTAGTAAATTAAAAAATTTCTTAAACAAAATCAGAGTTTCCCTTAGGATCTTTATCACTTTTGAAACCAAGAAACCTTATTCAATCAAATGCTCAGCCCAAGGTATCCAATAGCTCAAAATTTTAATTGATAAACAAAGCCATACAATCAAGATTGACAAAATATGATCAAGATAGAGATACGAATCAATACACAAAAGATTTATACTGGTTCACTTCAAACACTATGAAGCTACATCTAGTTTTCTTCCACTCAACACTAGAATGGAGTTCCACTATTGCAATTTTCTATTCTTACAAGTAATTACAAAGTCTCTCTTTATCAACTCTAGATAAAGTACAGAAATCTAAAATACCATTAGATTCTTAGAGACAAATCCACTGAGAACACTACTCAGCACAACCCCTAGAGAAACCCTATCTTTAATTTACAAGCAAGAATCCCAATTACAATAGACAAAAAATTACATCCAAAATCAAAACGAAAATTACAGAAAGATTAAGGAGAGAAACAACATGATGATCCAATGATTAACAATGCAAATGATGGATTAACACAGGTTGAATTAACAAATTAAATCAGCTTCCCTTAATCTTGAATGAAATCTTGCTCAAGATTGACTCACAATCTCATGTTCAATGTAGAAATAGAGCAAGCATGTAAAAATACTTTGAAAACACTAAGAAAGGCTTTTAGAACTGTTTTGGCTCGATGGGTATCAATATACAACGTTACAAAATCAAGCAAAGTGATTTCCTATTTATAACAGAAAAATGTAACAGCTTTAATCGATTAATACTCGCCTAATAATCGATTATTTTGCTTATGTAATCGATTAATCCAAGAATGTAATCGATTAAAATGTTCATAAGCTTTTCTGGAATTTCTACAACGGGACAAATAATCGATTATTTCGTCTTGTAATCAATTAAGACAGGAGATTCATTTTTTCAAAATACACTATGTAATCGATTACTAACCTTGGTAATCGATTAGACCAGGAAAACATATCAGTCATAGAAACAGAGTAATCGATTACTAGAAATGGTAATCGATTATCTAGTACAAAACTTAGAGTTTAAACACAACATGTAATCGGTTACCATATATAGTAATCGATTAAAGCAGGTAGAGGCTATTTTCATATAAGTCTATGTAATCGATTACAGTATACTGGTAATCGATTATCCCAGCAGATCTTTAAATACATATACAAGCATGTAATCGATTACTACCCATAGGTAATCGATTAAAATGTTCATGAAAGCTTTTCCAAGGTAAGTGAAGAACACAATAATCGATTATTACGATGTTGTAATCGATTAAAACAGCAAGAAAACCATTTTTCCAAAAACCTTTAAAACAAGTTTGAAACTTAACCATTTTATGAAAGCCTTGTGATTTTTATTAAACCATTTTAAGTTATTTATGAATTAGAATGAATGCAATGCTTTAGGATCATCAGAATTGCTTTTCTCTTACATTTTATCCTAATTAATCTCCAAGTTGTCCTTTGCATGTTTGAAAGCTTAAAACTTTAGACTTGAATCAATCTTGCTTATGCTTCAAGCAGCTCCCCCTGAATTCAACACTGTCCACTTGTCATAAACTTATTAAAGCATTAGTAATTTATACTTATTATTAATCATCAAAATCCAAGGTAGATGTGAAAAGTGATCGTCCAGACCTAACAAAACTCAATCGCAGTTGGATAGAAAGGGTCCTATCAAGCAAGTGGATATGCTTGATGACTTCTACTTGGTCAGGGATGTTGGTAAAAAGACAAAGTCAAAGGAAAAAGGAGGGATAACGACAACAGGCTGGGGTCGACTATGAAAGGTCAAAGCATAAGGCTATCGACTCTAAGGTTGTCGGGAATGACTAGGGGAAGAAACCCAATTAGGATATGACACATGGATATAAGGCCAAAGTAGGGGATCAATATGATAAGATTGTAGCAACACAAAAACAATTTGCTCAGAAGATGGTGGTGAGGAACGGGTGGTAAGAATCCTTAAAAGCATCCTACGAGCAAGAAGAGTGGGGCCATGGGCAATTCAGCCAATTCAAAGAAATAGAGTAACAAAAAGGCGGCTAGGACAAAAGGGGAAGGGCAATTGTCCTCGAGTGGGTCCCATTTGGTGACTCACACAAAAAGTTCAAATGATAAGAATATTGGTACAGAGAAGGGGACAAGCCTTAGTGACGAGGAGAAACGACACAGTGATGAGATGATTCTATAAAGAATGAGGAAGATGGGTAATAGCTTTGATATGAACTCCTATTTAACATGATTAGAGTGGTCCAGAATAGCATGACCCTTCCTACAACAACCTAGCATGGGGTGTAGGTGGGCCAAGGCACAATTTTGGGGAATGACAATCATATGAGTGAAACTATGGGGATACAAACATTGGGCCCTTACCCAAGGAGAATAATCCATGCTTGTGGACTAAAGGCTCTTTAGCCCAGGTGGCATCGCCCAATAGGGCCCAAATTCAATAAGTTATCCTTGAATATTATCACATGGAACAGTAGAGGCTCAGGAGGAAAAAGTTTGACCCTTTTGATTAAAATTCTGACCAACAACTACTCTAATGACTTATTTGTTCTTGTTAAAACTCGTGGAGACTCCGATACAATGAATATTCTTACTAAGAAGTAGAATTTTGACAAAACCTTCTGTGTGGACGCTATGGGCCAACCAGGGGGGATCTGGTGCCTTTGGAGAAAGGACTCGTGCGATGTGGAATTCATTTATTTGTCTATGCAAACCCTTCACCTAAAGGTTTCCTTTAAGATATAGAATCATTGGTTCTTTATGGAAATATATGGTCGATCTCAAGTTCATCTGAGGAAGGTCCTATAGCAGGACCTTATTGGTTTGGCATCGAGTATTAGTGGCGAATGGATGGTGGCAGGAGATTTCAACTCCTTTATTTTCCCGCATGAGAAGAAAGGGGGATCATGGAGCCCTTTGGCAAAGGATTCCCTTGTTTTTCAATCTACCATTCAATTATGTCAGCTTCTAGACACGAGTTTTTGAAGGCTCCCCCTTCAATTGGAATAGCAATGTGGTGCACGAAAGGCTAATCAAGGTTCTAATTAATAAGGAGTGAAGGTTTAGATTTCCTAAAGCCAACGTGTGTCATATTACACGCTTCACTTCTGATCATAATCACCTACTCCTGAAGTTCAAATCCTTTTTAAATTATAAAGTGGAAAGAAGACACTTCTGATTTGAGGTAGTGTGGCTTACCCGTAGCGACTTTCCAACTTTTGTGAAGAACAATTGGCAATTCCAGATCCACTAGCATATGAATTTATCCAATTTCATAGAGAAGCTTAAAGGATGGAATATAGATGTGTTTGGCCACATCTTCTTTCAAAAGAAATCGGTTCTTAAGAGGCTAGGAGGTATTGCAAAAAAGCTCTTAGTATTTCTTATAACCCTTTTTTGTTTGATTTACAGGGGAAGCTATGGAATGACCTTGAACAAGTCCTCTTTAGGGTTGAGATCCTTTGGCAGCAGAAATCTAGTTGTAAATGGCTCAAGTATGGAGATCAGAACTCCAATTTTTCCATTTAGCAACTATCATTCATAGAAGGAGGAATTTCTACGAAAGTCTTTAGCTAGAAGATGGAGAGTGGATTTATGATTAGAGCGACATTAAGCACGAATTTTCTAGGAACTTCATGGATAGATTCGCTCAAACTCATTAGCACATTGCCCTTTGCCTGTGGGATGGGTTCCCTACTCTATTTGATGTGGAGACTCAGGATTTTGGAAGGGATATCTCTAAGATTGAAATTAAGCAGTTACTCTTCCAGATATGAGGCCTCAAATCCCCAAGAGATGATGGATTGTAACCTATTTGTTACCAAAATCAATAGGAAGTTATCCGTCTAGCCCTATGTGAGATCATATGTTCTTTCTTCCAAAACCCTGAGAATGTGACATACTTTAATGGTACTTTGATTGTCCTTGTGGAAAAGTAAGATGATGCCTCTAAACTGACCCAATTTTTGCCTATTATCATCTTCAATGTCTCCTATAAAATCCTTATGAAGGTGCTTGCTACTAGGTTCAGACACATCATGGGGAAACTAGTTAACTCAATGCAGTGCAATTTTGTGCCCAATAGGCAAAGTCATGATAACATCATAATAGCCCAAGAATTTTTCCATTCTATGCGCTCTAGGAAGGGAAATAAAGGTTGGATGGTTGTGAAGCTTGATATAGAAAAAGCTTATGATATATTAAGTTAGGGGTTCGTGGGGGAAACTTTGTAGGTAATTGGGGTTCTTGTTCATGCCATGAATACTATTTGTAGTACATTTCTACCTCTTCTATTAGTGTCCTCTATAATGGGAAGGCTCTACAAAGATTCTCTCCTTCAAGGGGAATAACAAGGGACTCGCTATCCCCATACCTTTTGTCCTCTGCCTTAAGCGCCTCTCCCAGCTTATTGAGCTTTTGGGTTGGGACATTGAAAACTAATATCCCTTTCTAAAGATGGACTTAAATTGTCTCACTTGGCTTTTGTGGACAACATTATTCTATTTGAGGAAGCCATGTAGAGCAAGCTATAGTAGTATCCTTCAAGATTGTTGGAATCATTTTTTCCAAGCTCAAGCCAAAACATCAATAAGGAAAAAACCAAGATATATTTCTCCAAAAATGTTAACTGGACGGTTAAGGAGGAGATAAGCTCTAAACTGGGGTTTGGAAGAATTGACAACCTCAAAAAATATTTGTGGGTGAAGATCCATCACAAGAAGTCGTCTAGAAGCACTTATAAGCACATTTTGGACAGGGATGCTTCTAAACTTTCGGCTTGGAAGGTGAAAAACATGTCTCTGGTAGGAAGAACAACCCTCATTAAGTTTGTGCTCTTAGTGATGCCTACTTATGTCATGCATTCTGAGAGGCTTCCAAGATCAGTGTGTGATGAGTTAGACAAGATGAGCATAGGTTTCCTTTGGGGGTACATCAAGGGAACCAAAAGTGGCATACTATATCTTAGGATACTATTTGCCTTCCTTGTAAGTGGGGTGGTCTGGGCATTAAAATGATGAGGGAGGCTATTAATAATTTCCTTAAAAAGTTGGCTTGGGAAGTATGTTGTGATAAAGACAAGCTTTGGGTCAGAGTGTTAAAAGGGAAATACAAGTGTGGTGATAGGATGCCTTATTTCCACACTAATAGTAAAAATATTTCGAGATGTTGGAGGGGTATCTCCTCGGTTTAGGAATCTTTTAGGAACTCATTATCCTGGGATGTGGGAGATGGAAACCATATTTTGTTCTAGACAGATTGGTGGGTGGATAAAGCTTATGTTTTAAAGGATCATGCCATTAGGCCTCTCCAAAGCTCTTACACTCAAAAGACTTTATCTCAACTTACCCTTGTGGATAGATCGTGGAATTACCGCTACCTTCTGGAAATGTTACCGAACCACATTAGCAATCTTATCATGGTTATTCCTCCTCATTCTTTTTTCCCCTAGAAGGATGGATTTGATGAGATGGGTAGAGTCAGCAGATGGAAGTTTCAAGTGTTTCCTCTACTTATGCTAGCTCCTTAGTCCTTGCAATGGGAAACAACAACAGATTATTTCGCCTTCTCTAGGCTTTGCCAAAACTTGAAAGAACTAAAGCCTTCCTTTGGAAAATGTCTCACGATGCCTTTCCTTCTAATGGTCTTCACTTTGCCAGAGTTATACCCAGGATGCTCTATGTCCAATTTGCATAGGACAAGTGGAAAACACTATTCATATCCTTCTTCATTGCCCTTTCCCAATGGGTTTGTGGAATTTCATTTTCTCTAAATTTTGCCATAAAGATAACTAGTTCTAGAACCAACAACTTCCTTAACTGGTTGTCCTTTAATTTGAACCATATGGGGCTTGCTAGGGTGGGTTGGAGTCTAATTCTTGTGTACACAATAGTAGCATCAATAGTTATATTTTATAAGTTGTACATGCATTAGCAAAATAATTAAATGTTTTCAAATAACTCAATATCATAAAGTTTGATTTTGATTCATTGTTTAAGTTTGAATCATAATCATTATAATTTTTGGTTCAAGAACTTTGATTACTTAATTATGTTAATGCTAATAGCAATGGAAGGCAATAATATGTTATATTTTTCTGTTTTACGAACATTGCACCTAATTGTCGATTTTTTCTCTAATAGCAATGGAAGGCAATAATGTTATATTTTCAGGTAAATAGTCATTTTCGTCCCTGAATATGTAAGGCGCTGACAAATTTGTCCCTAAAAGATGAAAATTCAAATTTTTATCCCTGAAACTGAAAAAAGTGTGACGAATATATCCCTCCGTTAACTTTCGTCCGTTACCGTTAATATCAGGAACGAATTTGTCAGTGCACTATACATTCAGAGATGAACTTGTCAGCTTTCTATCCAAAACATAATTTAATCTTCATATTCTCTCTTTTTTAATCATTACAAACATAACATTACAATAAACACTTAAAAATTAGGAAAACAAGCATAAGTTAAAACAAGCATAATAATAAGCATAATATTGATTAATAAACATAATTTGGTTGTTGTTCTGTAATTTCTATTATAACAATATTAGATAATAATAAAATCAACTTGAGTCTCATTTTTTTGTAAGGATTAATTTAATGACTGTGTATTTTAATTTGTTCAAGCCTCATATTTTGGGTAAGTATTATAAGTAAAAACAAACATAATAATAAGCATAATATTAATTAATAAGCATAATTTATTTATTATTTTGAAATTTCTATTATAACAATATTAGGTAATGACAAAATCAAGTTAGGTCTCATTTTTTTTTGTAAGAATTAATTTAATGACTACATTTTTGTTTGGGTCATATTTTTGATAAAGTACTGTCACATTAGAAATTTCAAAGCAAAAATATGAGATAATACTTACCCAAAATATGAGACTCAAACAAATTAAAATGTACAGTCATTAAATTAATTCTTACAAAAAAATAAGACTCAATTTGATTTTGTCATTATCTAACGTTTTTATAATAAAAATTTCAGAACAACAATCAAATTATGCTTATTATTATGTTTGTTTTAACTTATGTTTGTTTTCCTAATTTTGAAGTGTTTATTGTAATGTTATACTTGCAATGATTAAAAAAGAGAGAATATGAAGATTAAATTATATTTTGGGTAAAGAGCTGACAAATTCATCCTTGAATGTGTAGTGCGTTGACAAATTCGTCTCTGATATTAACGGTAACGGATGAAAGTTAACGGAGGGATATATTTGTTACACTTTTTTCACTTTCAAGGACAAAAATTTGAATTCCCATCTTTCAGGGACAAATTTGTCAGCGCTTTACACATTCAAGGACGAAAATGATTATTTACCCTATATTTTCTGTTTTATGCTCAACATTGCACTTAAATTGTCGATGTTTTCTCAAAACTGTGAATAAATTTTGTTGATAAGTGAAAACATCATCATTAATTGACTAATTACTGGTATTGTTTCCCTAAAAGAAATTATTGAAAATTATTTTATTTTTATATAATTTTAAAATTATATAATTTTTCTTTTAATATTTATATAGTTATAAAATTGGTGTGCTTGTAAAAATGGACTCTGGATGGTTGCCGACCTGGACCCCCCTCAAGGCCACCACTGGGTGAACCTCTTGAAACAGGAAATAATTTAATTACCATTTGATAAGAAGTTACTTCCTTCATGTGACACCATCATGTGGATGTTGCTGCTTAAATTTGTGTACTTTGTTCACATATAATTTGGGGAATGAGAATCATGTGGGATGTATCAATAAAAATGCAGAAAATCCCACAACAGTCGAATAATGACCATAACTTCTCAGCAACTAAACAGGACAAATAGTGAAGTGGTTGCAGAAAGCTTTCAATTGGCCATCGTCTTCTTCCTCTCTCTTCCAATTGCGCCTATGCTTTTGAAATTTTCATCCAAAAAGCTTTTAAGCGAAATTGTAGTAATAATTTTTACGCATTTATAATTGATAAGCGCTTGTAGCTCAGTGGATAGAGCGTCTGTTTCCTAAGCAGAAGGTCGTAGGTTCGACCCCTACCTGGCGCCTTTTCTTTTCATTATTCTGTTTTTTTTTAACGTTCATCACTTTTTGTTATAGGTATATTTTTTGTTCTGCCAAATTTTTGTTTTACTATCTATTCAAACTATAACCGATATAGTTTAACAAATAGAAATTGATCGATTTAACGCTTTTCATTAAGCAATTGGTTCCTAAATTTGTTTGTGCTCTAAACAAAATGTAGAAAAACTTGTGCAGATCATTCATTATAAGAAGCACAAAATCTGCTATCACCGTGTACATTTCTTAAAACGGCTGGCATATCTATCCATCTCCTTTTAGAAAACTTAATGTACAATTATGTACCACAAAATGCAGCTAAGCTAACTAACTAACTACTCTGCTCGTGTTAAAAGAAACGCTAATATTTACAGGTAACTCAAAAGTACAAGATTTCATCCATCTCCATTCTCCTCTAAATGACTTTTTCGCATTAGTTTTTAGGTGAATTATCCAGGGTGCAGCAGCAGCAGCTCTACCAATGGCTCTGGCAACCCTCCAAATCTCATGTTGAATTGATGATAGCCGATGACCTAGTGATAGAATCAGAAATCCCTGGGAAGAAATTAACCTCCCATGGTTGCTTGAAGGCATAAACACCTATAACAGAAAATGGCGGGTTTTATGCTTCATTTACAACATGCAACGATGATATCACGCGAGTAACACACTCACGAGAGATGCTTGAAGTCCATCTGATCCAAGAAGCCTTTTTCCGCAATTAGTCATCATTCAATGCGAGCTTTTTCATATCTACCAAACAACCCTCAGTTTCTTGCAATCTCAGTTTTTGCTGTTCAAAAAGACAGACACACATAAATGCATAGCAATTGGCAACAAGTTGGAGTGTTTACAACATAAGAAACAATATATGAAAACCATTGCGGTTATTTTGGCTTTACCTTTAATTCATCATCAGCTTCTTTGGCAGCAGAAGCAAATTCTTCAATTGAAAGGGTTAATGGATGTAGAGAAATTTTCAGGTCTATCAAGCTGCTCAACGTGTTTTTATACAACTGCCCAATGCAGGTAAAGATTACATAATCAATATATGGATGTTGTGCAACTAATACTGAAATACATGGTGCCAATTACACAACCAACATCAATATTGCAAAAACTTTCTTCAATTTTCTTCAATTTATTTCTCACTGTTTGTTTTATTCAGTTTCTCACTGTTTGTTTCAGCCCTATGTTAATCTTCTTTTCTTATTAAATAAAGACCAACATTTTTTAGATTAAAAAAACAATTTAATGGAATTCATGAAAATTCAATTTTTAATATTTTTTATGTTTAACAAGAAAAAAATGTTAGATAATAATCAATGAAAACACACTCATGGTCCATCCATTATTCAGGCAACTTCCATACATTATGCATCATGCATGTCAGGATGCCACTAACTAGTATCATTGTATCAACTAATTTAATTTAGTAGTTGATTCTCAAATAAAAAGTCCCTAGTTTATTTAACAGTGGAACTACCTATCCCAAAAGACAGTAGCTAACAAGAAGTTAGTTTAAATCAGAGGTGAATATAAATGCACACCTGTAACTGTAACTAATTTGCATATGAAACGTAATTGAAAGGAAGAACGGGATCATCAGCCAAGTGAAGGGCTAGAAGCCCCCAAACTCAACGGTTACAACAAGGAACAGAAAAGTAACATCTTATGACTGTCACATGGATTTACAGTTCATTAAAAATAGAAACTTTTAAACCATAAAAGAAAAATCTAACCAGCAACATGGCGGTGGAAGAATGGATCTCGATACTCTGCCATCCAGTTATAGGAGTCGAATGCAGTGTTATAGACGGGGAAATCTGGAAATCGGAAAAGTGATTATTACACCACTAATTATTAGAAATTCAAGCCTATGGATATATGACATTATAGACATGGCATATTGGAAGCATATTGAGGTAGCAGGGCCGTGGAAGCCACTAGGCGAGTAAGGCAACCACCTTAGGCCCCTCTTTAGTTCTTAATTTCTTTAAAAATGATAATTTTAATTTAAATTATAAACTTTATTATAGTATGTGAAATTATTTTAGTAAGTCTATGCAAGTTAAAAATATGTATATACAAAGATATTTTTGTAAATCATTTTAAGTTTATTGCTCATTTGCAAAGATAGAGAAAACTATTTACTTTTAAAAAGATATAAAGTGATTGAATATATTACCATAAAGTGAAATGTTGAAATTGTTTTATTGTAAATGTATTTCAATAAGTTAGAAATAAAATGAAATTCGACTAATAATATCAAAGTAAGACTCAAGTCACTCAAGTACCAAATTTGCCTCAGGCCTAGAAAGTTTTAGACACGGTCCTGTGAGCTAGAAATAATTTAATTTTGTATTACAAAACAATATATGCATAAAGAATCTGGGACTGGACAGTAAATCATGAGATACATACCTCTTCCATAATACATATCAATGAATGGAACCCCTGCGTGCTGCACAAATGAAGCAAAATCAGAATCAACTCCACAAAGCCTCTGAATCTGCAATCCAACAATAGTGGCTACGCAATATTACAACAAAATTGAAACCCACTTTGAAAAAAGCATGGCAAAAACACACATTATCATGATACAGCAATAAAATTTAAGTGTCTTCATCATTTAAAAGTCAGATATCATATCCTACAAATAAAATAAATCTGTTATGGGGAAACAAAAGATTGCCAGTCTCCTATAAATTCAGTTTCAGCTTTACACACTAGGGTTGCCAAAACTCAAGCAACTAGTGAAACCCCAATTATAAGCTATTCATAATCAAACTAATTTGAGCTATATGCCAGCTCAAAACCCAAGACAAGTTTGATCAGTTACGGACAAATAATGAGTAACTGTAGGATCTGGTACATTAAAGCAACAAAGATAATCAAGAGATCATGGTTCTCTGGAACATCATAACAATTTTACAGAAAAAACATATATGCGACTTGTGCAAACAATTACTTGGCCAGTAGTAACAATAGCATTACATTATTGCCTCCACCAGCAGCCACCCAATTCTCATGATACACCCTCAGAGTCAGGATCCTTGACATTATATTAAAGCAAAAGCTGATTGATATTCAGAATTACTGAATTACTAGGAGTAAGCATAATATATATTTGTTAAAAATTACCCATATGTATGTTTGCACATGTATTTATAAATGATAATAAATTCAACTAAATACCTTTTTTGTGACCTGAAGAATAAGACTTTCTAGCGGAGGAGTTGAAACAACAAAGCAACCAGGACCTTGTATAGCGCAGTCCACATTAAGGTATGCTATAGTTTTGGAACCAAGATTATTAAGGTTTTGTTCAACCCACTCGGTGGATCCTATCTATATAAACAGATAAACTTGATTTCGAGAGAATATTGCTGGAAATTGACACCATTATTGAAATAAAGCAAACTCATTTGATTTGATAGTGAGCATATCTGAATGTTGAAGAAGGCAACTGACAACACATTGTAGAAAACTGGTAAAAAAAATACACTCCGTATCAAGAAGAAATTCAAGAGCAAGACAACGACATTTAATTTAGGCAAACTAAACAAACAATAGTAGAGTTTCACCCCAAATGTCCAAAATTATGTGTAGCTAGCTTATCAACAACAACTGACACCACATCATCATGAAAGTGGTTACAGCAGACATTAACAAGCATTTAAAATTTTAAAAACCAAAAAAACTGGTCATTGTCCATATTATTCACGGAACCACAATGCATATCAGTTGTGAAGAAGGAATTACTACCTACCATCCCAAATTCCTCAGCATCCCAACTGCAGAGAATGATAGTCCTGCTTGACTTCCACCCCGAGCCCAATAGAGCAGAAAATCAAAGTAGTGCAGCTGTTCCACTGCTGGGATCAACAGCACCATTCGTCCATGCATCTCTATGGTTCCCAAGCAGAACATATCAATCAGGTTCTTTCGATCTCTTTATGACAGCTAAAACATTTTGAATTTTGGCCACCTTTTCACCCTAAAAAATAGAAATCAAAAGCCAACAGAAACATACACACCAAACAATATCAAGCTTCAGTCTAAGTATTCCCATTCCTCCTTTTCAACTCCCCACCTCATTTCTATCAAATCATGTGCCATCTTACTTACGTGTTATCTTATCCACTAACGAAATGGAGCTGAGTCGAGTGGCTGGCAGAATTATGGCATTTTTAAGTGCGATCTATTAATCCTTTGCCATTAGTCCATGATATGATGAACATGTACAATACTGAAACAGTTTCATAAAAAGACACGATGGCGTTGTGCGAGGCAAAGCTAGGTACATAAGATTCAGTTAAGATTACTGCAAGTGACATGCTTTTCAATGTGTCCCAGCTGAGTGGCTGACCTTCACATTGCACAGGACAAAAAAAAAAAAAAAAAAAAAAAAAAAAAAAAAAAAAAAAAAAAAAAAAAAAAAAAAAAAAAAAAAAAAAAAAAAAAAAAAAAAAAAAAAAAAACATGGTGGCTATAAACGTTAAAGAATTTTCTATCGCAGTTAACTTGTCAGTTTCAAGTCGAGTGATTTTGCTCATCTGCATCAGCTTAAACAGTTTCTTAGCCCAAGTTGAGTATGTTAGCCAACACCACCAAATCGCGCAGCTCAATTCACAAGTTTATCTGCTTGAACATGGTCACTTTAAATTGTAAGTCAATTAAGGTTCTGTGGAACTGGAAAAATAAAAACAAAACAAAACAAAACAAAACAAAGAGCACAACTCACTCAAGCACACTGAATCATACAATTAAACAAAATCCATTAAAACTTAAAACAAAGGCTAAAACGAATAAAGGATAAAGAGTTACAAGGACTAAAAGACTTTGTTAAACCATATACCAAAATCAAACTTGAGCTAAGGGAATATAGAGGAAAATGGGATTATCATTCATTTTCTATTCCATTACCATGCGTGACTTAAAGTTTATGGAATATTCAGTTTTGGTCAAGGAATGATACATCCAATCCATGAATTCAGCTGAAAAACCACATTGGACCATTGGCAAATAACAAACAAAAGTATCAGCTCAACTACAGCCATTCAAAAAAACATTAATAAAGACAAAGCTAACTGAGCTAGTCTAACATCCTGGAATCCGAAATGTTGGATGAAAAGGTAATTAGAGGCTTTCATCTTGTGGCGGCTCTAGCACTCATTGATGAATGGTAATTGGTGCTTCTGTGCTTCCTGTAAGATGTATATACATCATCATACTGACTCACCTCATTGGGATTAGCTGTGGCCCCAAGCCCCAATCTTCCCGAGCCACTGGATCCTGGTTTCCGTTCTACACTTCCATCAGCATAGGTTCCTGTCTCTGGATCAACCTGCAAGGTTGGGGGTGGAGGTATGCAAGCACCTCCCTTTCGTACTGGAGGATCCCTCTCATATTCTCTATCATATTCATCATCTTCATCTCTAGAATCGGAATTCATAGGGCCCTCAGAAGGATTTACCTCTCCAATTTCTTTAAAAAAATTTGACACTCTTTGAAGAATTTCTGATGGCGGTACAGTCGATGGTGGTATTATAGTTGGAATATCCAAAGGGCTCAAAGGAGAATATGGGACCCCACTACCAATCTGCATCTTTCTAACCATTCCAGGAATGAGGCCAGGTGGGAATAATGGATATGGTGGCAACTGTTCAGTGGTGTTGGATGATGGAAGGGGCAATAAATGAGCACCAGGAGCTTGGTTAACTGGTTGAACAGAAGATGGTATAGCCATGGACCCAGGAAAGGCACCAGGAGGAGAAGAACTTGGAAGAAACTGCTGAGCTGCTAGGGGAATTGATAGTGACTGTGCTGAAGCTGCAAGTTTATCAGGACGATCTTGATCCAAGGAACTTAAACCAGCGCCTAACCTATCAGTTTGCCACTGCTGGGCAACAGGGTTAGGTGTCTGCAGTATTCCTGCAACAGGGAAGGGAGAAGAAATTATAAATAATTTACTAAATCACATAAAATATACCTGAATTGCAAACTTCAGATTATTTTTTTTGTAAACTTCAGAGTAATAATTTCAAGAAAACAAAACTAAGTTGTTTCAAGTTCAGTGGTGACTAGTGTGGATGACTATGTAATCAGAAATTAATGCCTGGTCATTTATTACAAAACTTCATGAAAAAAACATGCAAGAAAAACACCAAATTAGCTTACAGTGTTCTAATGGATAAATTTACAACAGATGACACAACAAAATTTCTTGAGTCAACCCCTTCCCTCTCCTTAAAGAAAGAAAAAAGAACATGAGTATTCCTTAAAGCGAGATGGACATTATCCAGCTATCATGAGAGAAGAAATTGACTGACTGACTATATCAAGCCATAAAACATTCTGGCTAAAAAGGGAAGCTTACCTGAACCTGACTCTGCTGAAGCAGAAGATAAATCCTTTGAAACCCCGGGAAAAGAAGTTGATTGTGGCCCACCAATCATCTCACCCTTCAGTAAAGATATAGTCTCTTGATCGTATACCTTTTTAGAAGACCAGAATTCCACCATTTGCTGCATTCTTTTCCTGTATACCTCATTGCTTTGTG
>PYAF01006312.1:0-25543 GCA_007407185.1 Glycine tomentella | reverse complement strand
AAAAAGGGAAGCTTACCTGAACCTGACTCTGCTGAAGCAGAAGATAAATCCTTTGAAACCCCGGGAAAAGAAGTTGATTGTGGCCCACCAATCATCTCACCCTTCAGTAAAGATATAGTCTCTTGATCGTATACCTTTTTAGAAGACCAGAATTCCACCATTTGCTGCATTCTTTTCCTGTATACCTCATTGCTTTGTGGATTATGATAAATTCTTGCAAGCATGGAGCCTAAAACAGGTTTAAAGGCAAGAGCTTCACTGTCAAGGTCATTATTGCTTGTCCTTCGATTTAAGCTGTGATGTAGTGATACAAAAGTCAAAGATAATGAAAAGCAGAATCATCCACTCTAGCATCAATGTCAAGAAGATTTCAAACCAGGACCAAAATAACCAAGAGGGCAAATATCTTGCAAAAAATTCCACTCTAGCATCTATTTTTATATAATTATAGTACAACCATAGGGCCAGAAACAGTTAACAGTTAATAAAACTCCCAAATAAAATCTAGCCTGCACCTTCTCGTGAAAAGTGCTTTGATAATTGATAGGATGACTATGGATTGCGTTGCTATTTTCATGAGATTTCAGAATAATTTCCTAGATATTTGGGAAGAAAATAGAAAGTTTTAGGGGGAAAATGAAATACATGAGAAGGGGTAGTCTTTGGTAATTGTGGTAAGTCCTATAAAGCATGATTTTTATTGCATTCCTAGGGTCATGAAAATAATCCACCAATCAGGCAAAAACTGCAAATGGAGAAAAACCTGCAGTAATAACCAAGCTTATTTTGACATGACAACAGGGAGGAAAAATACAGTGGATGCATGATCCATACTTTCTGCTTATTAGAATGCAAATTAATCAAAGAATGTTTCTGAAATTTGGGAGAGATGGGGGGGGGGGGGGGGGGGGGCAGAAGAAAAACCAAGCTCAACGCTGAAATAATATCGAATGATACCTGTCAAAAAGTATGTCATTGGCAAGGTATATTATGTGTAACTGTCTCTCAACTTCATCCAATGCAAAGACTCTATCTCTAAGAGCCTCTGCTAGGGCTGGTGCAAATGGAGATCTCTGCATGAACCAAAGTTTTGCACCTTTGATGGATTCTTTTGTACCATTCAGATTGTTAAGGACATTACTGAGCTCCATTGCAACATCAGATGGAAGTGGCCCAGAGATCCCTTTGAAAGACTTGGATGACAGATCATATTCAGGCTGAAGTCCAAAAGATTGAGGATGTTGATGATGGTGTTGTTGATCATAGAACTGTTGGAAAGGAGGTGGACCTAGCATCAAAGGTGAAGAACCAATTCCTGCAGGGTTCATTGGAGAAGCATTTAGAGGAGACGGATTCATCATTGGATTTGGAGGATGCATCATGGGCATGGAAGATGATGGAAAAGACTGGTTGAATGGACCACCCAGGGGACGAGTGGATAACCAAAGCTTATAACGGTAGTAACCATGACCTTCCCCACCAAAGAGGAAGCTATAGGAAGGATTATCCTGTTGTTTTTCACATATCATAGCTTCAAAGTCAGGGCCATTTTTCACCGCATACTCAACAAGCTTGTCAATTCTCTTGTGCAGCTCGGGATCAGAAGGGGGAGCAACCGGGGGCGGAGCAGGAGCAGAATCATAAAACGGAGATGGAACAAGAGGAGGAGGATAATGCGATGGGTATGCAGGTGGTCCTTGGTGGTGCTGCTGCTGAAGAAGAAGATGAGGCGGGGGAGGGGCATGAGGGTGTAATTGTGGAAGTGGCTGTTGCTGCTGCTGCTGCTGCTGCTGCAGGGCAGGATGATAAGGGAATTGTTGCATAGGGGGATGTGCAGGACCAGGACCTGGGGGGATAAAAGGAGGACCGTGCATTGACGAAGGAAACTGCTGATGCTGGGGATGAAATCCAAACTGCTGCTGTTGTTGCATATTAGCAGCTTGTCGTTGCTGCTGAGCATATGCCATAGCAGATGCAGCTGCATAATCATGACCCTGACGCTCCATAACCTCAACAGCACTTCAGAAGTAGTATTATCTTAATTAATGTACCTACAACCAAAGAAAATTTTAAAATCCCCTTCAATTTTGTTATATATATAGTTGGTTGTCATTGATCCATAACCTGACATATTCATAATAACTGAACCAAAAAATACTGCAACAGTAGACAAATTTCTAAACAAACATTTCTAGAAAACAGAATTTGCTCGATGGAGTTCCTATTAAAAAAATCAGTTGAAGTTTGTTCATAGCATTGAGGCAAGGTAATGCAATAAAAATTAATAAGAAAATAAAAAATTATTATAATCATAAATATGCGACCCAAATCAAGAACAAAAGATCCACACATACACCACAAATTCCGCCATGAAATCATAAATATCGAAACTCGAATTAAAAGAAAACATTTATGGACGAAATTTCGAATGACGAAGCCAAACAGAAAAAAGTGAAGCGAGAACAATAATTAATCAGAGATAGAGAAGAAGGATCAGCGGTTGATAGAAAGCAAAAGGGTGAAATCGCACCTGATGTAAGAGACGAACGAAGAAAGCACACGCTGCTGGGGTTTTGGGATGCTTGCATACAGTTCCACGAGACCACCGTGAAAAATTAAGCTCCACACGAGATTTACATATGGCCTATAATTTCGAAATTACATTTTTACCACTTCTGTATTTTTTTTTATTATAGATATAAGGATATTTGGATATTTTATTAAAACTTATTTGTTGAAAAATGTTTATTTTCATTAAATAAGTATTTTTAGTTTTTTTTAATGTGTTTGATTAAACTATTTTTAATTAAAACAAATATGTTTATTTTAATAACCAAATCCTATCAATTTATCTGCTTATTAAAAAAAATTGTTAAAAGTGTTTATTTAAAAATTATTCTTTAATTAAATTGATCTTTGAAAATTGAAATTTTTATATAATCAATTACAAGATAAGGGTTTGTTAGATATACCAATCAATGAATGATCAATAGACTCAATTGAACAATTACCTTTTTAAATTTGATCTTTAAGAAAATGATGATTGATCTCTATGTGCTTGTATCCACTCCATTGACTTTTGAGTAGGTGATTGACTTATCGATCTCTGCATTTGATTCATTGTTTTTCTTCTCATTTTTCTTTATTTTTATCTTCATAAGTGACAAATCTTCTATCTTTAAGAGTCAAATTTGTAAGTATGAATATGTCATCTGTTATGTGTCTAGAGCATTTTATGTCTAAGTACCATAATGATGATTTTGCTCTAAGACACACTTGGAAAAATCAAACTACTACCAAAGAAAAGTTCTCACTTAATGTTGGGTTCATAGGGATTAGTTATTTTCTTCTTTTTCTTTGGAACCCAAATACAATCTCCATTAGGTACATGGAACCTTTTAACATAGCACCTATGATATGTATAACCTTTCTTCATGCAGTAATTGTAAGTTATAGATTTTGATGCTCTTTCAAAATAAGTCATTTGATTATGCTTTGTTTTTGAAAAACTTTTTTGATTCTTCTATTTTGGTGGTACAAACTTTGTATTTCCAAAAAATTTTGCTCTATGTTTGTAACCCAAACCAGAAGTATCCCCAACATATTTTTGTACACTTAGCATTTGATCTAAATGCATTTTCCTTTATAAAGCTTTTTCAAAAGACCAACTAAGTAAGAATTTTCTGAAAGCAATTGTATATATTTTTCAGATTAATCCTTTTTGAAATCATCAAACTCCTTTTGTAAAATCTTGCATTTATCTACATTTGAAGAAGAGAAGCACATACACACCCATTGACTTTGTATCTTGAAAGAAGTTTCTCATTCTCTTCTTTCAACTTACAAAGTTTAGCTTTTTGTTCAACAAATTTAGTGATATGCCATTTAAGATTACCTTTCAGCCTATTGTTGGATTTTGCAAGCTTTTGGGCATCTTCATGCATATCATGGAAAGCATCAAAAAGTTGATCATGTTCAGAGTTTACTTCTGATTCAACACTTGAGAGTTTTTCATCTTCACTAATTATGGAAGTGAAGCATACATTAGCCTTTTCATTCTCACTTGATGAATCATATGTTGTTGAGGCATTGTCTTCCCAATCATTGCAGGCTTTCTTTGATTGCTTTTCACCTAACTGTATTTTCAAAAATATAGGACATTTAAATTTAAAATGGTCTGGCTTACCACATTCGAAGTAGGAGAAATTTGCATTGTTGTTGCTGTTGTAAACAACAGTTAACACACACACAATAACCAAGAGGGGGATGAATTGTTAAAACAGAGTCTTTAAAGAATTCTTTTTCAAACAAGCAGCGGATTTAGGATCTTTATCACAATAAGAATGTTTCAATTAATCAAACCACTCAGTGCAAGAATACAATTACTAGAAACATCACTTGTTGAGCAATAAAAGATTTTACCAAAAGAATCACAAATTAAGATAACAAGAAGACATTAAGGAATAGAGATCAACACAAGATCTTATACTTGTTCACCTCTCAACATAGAGACTACATCCAGTTTCTTCCAACCAACACTAGGTTAGAGTTCCACTAAATCAAATTTTGTTCTTTACAAGCTTTTATAACTGATCACCTTTATCAATCCTAGATAAAGAAAAAGAAATCTAAACCCTATAGATTTCTAATGACAAGAACCAGAGAACACTACTCTATTTTTCCCTCTAGAGAACCCTACTCTAGAAAAAGCTTTAAAGAGTCTTTTTGATCTAAGAGCTTAAAAGAAATAAAAGTAAACAAACAAATCACTACAAGTGTTTAAGAGAGATACAACCTCATGATCCTCAGATGATGGATGAATGAATATTACCAAACAATCTCAGGTTGAATGAATGCAATTCTTGAAATCAGCTCTCTTTGACAAACTCGTGATAAATCTCGTTTAAATCAACATGATCAATGATGCATGAGTTTTGGGTTTTGAAACAAGATCAATGTAACTCAGAATATCTCTTCTCAGACTGTGAGAGCTTTTGTAAGTAATGGGTATTTCGCAAAATTAATTTCTGTACAAAACAAAAGACTCAACAACTTTTATAGAAAAACATTTGTAACTGAATGTAATCGATTAAATCGCCAAAGTAATCAATTAAATTGTCATATGTAATCGATTAAATACTAACTTAATCGATTAAAATGTTCTTCAGCTTTCTGGAAAAGATTTACGAATAATGTAATCGATTAAATCGAGCTTGTAATCGATTAAGGAAATTATAGCAGATTCAGATTTAAGCTTATGTAATCGATTACATAGAATGATAATCAATTAAAGCAGTCAGACATGTTTTGAGTTTCTACACTGTGTAATCAATTACGACTTTCCTGTAATCGATTAATCTGTTCCTCAGGCTTATGTAATTGATTACAAATGTTGGTAATCGATTAAAGCAGTGATAAAAAGAGTTTTCCAAAACTCAATAATGAGAAATCAATTTCTTTAAGCCTACATGAAAACTTTTATGCTTTAGTGAAATCATGCATACATGTCAATGATCATGTTTATGCAATGCAAGGATCATAAGATTAGCCTCTTAAACACTTAACATATTAAAAATGTCTTGCCATGTGAAAAGCTAAAACTTTCTTCTAAGGCACATGCTTCATCCTTGAATTGAACTTCTTTCAGCTCCCCTTATATCCAACATTTACTTCTGATTCAACACTTGAAAGTTCTCCATCTTCACTAACTATGGAAGTGAAGCATACATTAGTCTTTTCATTCTCACTTGATGAATCATATGTTGTTGAGCCACAGTCTTGTTAGACACTTTAAGATTTTGATGTTTAACTCTTCAACATCAAATATCTTTCCAAGACCAAGAAGATGGTTCATAATGTGAGTGAATCTTGTTTGGAGTTGAGATATGTTTTATGTGGTGTTCATCTTGAACATTTCATACTCATGAATCAAGGCATACTTCCTTGATCTTCTGACTTCATCTATCCCTTCATGAGTGACTTCCAAAATCTTCCACATCTCCTTTGCACTTTTACACCTAACAGTTCTAAAGAAATCATCAGAAGAAAGTTAAAATAGTAGGAATACCCACAATAACCAAGAGGGGGTGAATTGGTTTAAACGTGGTCTTTTTTATCAAATCAGAGTTAAAGGATCTTTATCACTTTTAAAACCAAGAATGCTCTTATTCAATCAACTAACTCAGTTTAAGAAACTAATGGCTCAAAACAGAATTTGTTGGGTAATGATAATAAAAACAAGATCAAATGAACAAGATGACTTGTAGAGATAAAAATAAAGAAAACCAACACAAGCAATTTATATTGGTTCACTTCACAACAGAAGCTACATCCAATTTCTTCTAATCAACACTAGATTATAGTTCCACTATTATAAATTTTTGTTCTTACAAGTTCTACAACAAGCTCTCTTTATCAACACTAGATAAAGAATAGAAATCTAAAACCCTATTAGACTTCTAAGGAACAAGAACCAAAGAACACTACTCTGTTCTTTCCTAGAGAACACTACTCTAGCCAAATATCAAATAAGAGAAATTACAAAAACGAAATTACAAACAAATATAATGGAGAAAAAAACCTGATAATCCAATGGATATGAATGCATATGATTTACCAATGAGGTTGAATAGCAGAAAACAAAATTTTAAAACATGCTCTCCATTAAACTCTTAAAGTTTTTTTCCCAAAAATCATTCAATAGCTCATGATGATTAAACAGTGGAACAAGAAGTTAGTAAACTCAGAAAGTCACTTTCAAACTCTTAGAAGGCTTGTGTATGCTCAGAAAATACGTGTTTAAGTTACAAATCAAGACAAGCCTTCCTTCTATTTATAACAGAACTTTGTAACAACCAGTAATCGATTACACGCGCTCAGTAATCGATTAAAATGCATATGTAATCAATTAATTATCACTTAATCGATTAAAATGTTCAAGGCACATTCTGTGTTTCAATAACGAGCAAAATAATCGATTAATCTGAGCTGTAATTGATTAATGCAGAAAAGTCTTATTTCAGAAAATAGCCTGTGTAATCGATTACAATAAATGGTAATCGATTAAAGCAGAAATGTATTATATTTGAATTACACTATGTAATCGATTACAAGAAATACATAATCGATTAATATGAACATTAAAGCTTTCCCAGTTGTAAACACAAGCCATATAATCGATTAATCTGTGATGTAATCGATTAAACTGTTTATCAAAGCTTTTCCAGTTTTAAACATGAACAAAATAATCGATTAACACAGTGAAATAACATTTTTCCAAAAGTTGTACCCATTTAGATCTTTTTTTGAAATAGCTTTGATTATTTGATAAAAACACTTAAGCATATAAATGATTATATGTATGCAAATGCAAGGATCAACATATTTGCTTCTCATACACTTGGATTTGGATTTCAATCTTCAAGGCATGTGAAAAGCTCAAAACACTTCTAAGTCAAAAAGCTTCATTCATCTTGTTGCTCCCCATATATCCAACAATCTCCCCCTTTTTGGCCTTGAACATGCCAAATATTGATTGACCATGTGTTAGAGATTTGTAGTGCTTTGAAGGATGAGCAAA
Organism: Glycine tomentella; assembly: GCA_007407185.1. Lineage (NCBI taxonomy): Eukaryota > Viridiplantae > Streptophyta > Magnoliopsida > Fabales > Fabaceae > Glycine > Glycine tomentella. The sequence continues at coordinate 17,964 of PYAF01006312.1, read as the reverse complement.
GATAGAATTCTTGAATTTTGTTTGAACTTTATCAATCCTGAAAACAAATCAACCTTTTTGCCAAGAACAAGTGTGAAGAAATCTATTGGTTTAACCATTAATCATTTACTTGCATTAGTTGTTTCCTTAGACTTAATTTGCTCAATTTGCTCTCCCTTAATTAGATAATTCATTAGCTTTTTGATTTGTGCAAAACTTAGCAGAAAAACAGAGCACAACTGAGGGCAAAACAAAGTTAGTTTCTTAGTTTCCAATCAATTTTTTCTCCCCCTATTTGGCTTTTCAAAGGCAAAAGATAGCACAACAAGTAAGAGAAGCAAATGCAAATTCATTAATTGGAAAGAAAGAAAAGAAATAGTACATTAATCAGATTAAAAAAAACATTAAAAGAAAAATAGAGCAACATTAGAAAGTACAAGAAGCTTAAATTTAGTTAGGAAAATCATCAAGCACAAGCTAGCTTCTATGCTTTCTACCCTAGATTTGATCTCCTCCAAAGCTGAGTTAGTTTCAGCCCTATGCTCATGATGTAGGGACAGTAAGCCATCCATCTTTTGAATCATAAGAGATTCAAATGGACTATAAGATGGTTGAGCAGCACCAGGGACTTGTTGGCTAGCCATTTGTCATCCTTGAAGATTTTTTACCATCCCTAGCTTTGTGAGATGTCTCTCCTTGATGAGGCTGTTGCTTGAGTTAGTGTTGTCAACAACCTCATTAGTGACATCTATGTTAAAATAATCAATAAACTTGGAAACCAGTACAACATAAGGAAATGGGTAATTCATTAACCTCTTAGACTTAAGCATTATCTCCTCAAGAATAAGAATCCAATTCATCTAAATTGAATTCTTGAGACCATACACAAGTTGCAGGTCATCATCAGTGGCTTGGGCATGGTTGGTGGCTCTTGGGGTGAGGATGTCCTCATGGGTCATTGTGCCAGTGCTTATCCTAAGCTTCAGCCTCATTTGGGGATTAAGAAGCATCCCCTTATAGGTTACCACCCTATTGTAACCCTCAACCTCTTCTTCAAATTTCCTTTCACCCTCAAAGGAAATACCAGCTACAGCTTCCCAAACCTCAGAAGTAATTTCCATGGCTACTCCATTAACTTGAGACCTAAGGGTCCCATCTATAGAACCCTTAGCACAGGTGTAGAACACCTTCACTAATTCAGGGTAATAGGTACCGTTCATCTCAAAAAATTTCCTTAACCCTTGGGTTTCAAGAAAAACAGGAAATTGAAAACCTTCCTTAATGAACCAGTCAAGTACAAGGTATTTGGGAGGACAGACCAATTTGGTGGCATTGAACTGAAGATATGTCATTTTGTCTCTCTCAGCAGGAAACCAGTGGTCTAACCTATTGACAGCAGCGTTAGAGATTTCACCAGCCTTTCTTTTGGAGGTTTTGACTCTTTTAGAGGTAAACATGGCTCATAAAGCTATGAGAGACTATCTGGGCAGAGTTTCTAAACTCAGAGAGAAGAAGAACATAACAGTGTTTAAGGAAGAAGATGAGAAAGGTGTGATTGCTTCCTTCAACAAGAGTTGTATTTATAGAGCATTTTGGGCTCCAAAGATTCAAAAATTGAAATTTGGAACAGTTAGTACGAATTAATCCACTACCATTAAGACACAAAAAATTCAAATTTGAATTAGGTGGCAGTTGGGCAATTACAATTTCCAAGAAAAACTAATAGATTTTGCAGTAACTCCATGAATAATCGATTATATGCTCATGTAATCGATTAATTCGTAAGCAAAATCACTTTCTGCTCGACCAGTAATCGATTATTTTAGTAAGATTCAGTTGAAGAAGATGATTTGTAATCGATTATTATCTCTACATAATCGATTATTACAAAAAGAATTCAATTTTTACAAAAATTTTCAGTCAATTTAATCAATTACCATGCATTATAATCGATTATCACAGAGATATTTGAAATACATAATCAATTTGAAGCTTGTGTAATCGATTATTCTAGAAGGATTTGAATTTTTAAAACAGATTCTCAACAATTTAATCGATTACCATTTACTGTAATCGATTATTCCAGTGAACTTTGGCTTTTTGAAATATTTTCGAAGGCCAATTAATCGATTATCTCGATGCTGTAATCGATTACATGAGTTCAAAATTCATTCTGAAAAGATTTTTAAGTGATTTTAATCGATTATTCCAATAGGTAATCGATTATTACAGAGAATTTATCAGAATGAACAGTGTATTATGCAGCACAACTTGAAAATTGAAGGCATATGTGATGATAGAACAAATATGAAGTTATTTCACATGGATAAACACATAACAATCATGCTAATGAAGATTAGTTTCATCCAAGATACCTAACAATTTTCTAAGAGTGTTAAATCTATCTCTAGCCAAAGGTTTAGTGAATATGTCAGCCAATTGATTATGAATATCAATGAAGTCAATTTTGATATTACCTTTTTGGATGTGATCTCTAAGGAAATGATGTCTTATCTCAATATGTTTGGTCCTTGAGTGCATTATTGGATTCTTGGAAATATTGATAGCACTTGTGTTGTCACATAGCAAAAGTATTTCATTTAATTCTACATCATAATCTTGCAATTATTGCTTTAACCATAGACTTTGAGGACAACAACTTTCAGCAGAGATGTATTCAGCTTCAGCTGTTGACAAAGCAACACAAGATTATTTCTTGCAATGTCATGAGATCAGTGAACTTCCTAGTAGATGACAAGTTCCACTAGTGCCTTTTCTATCCAATTTGCACCCTGCAAAATCAGAATCAGAATAACCAACAATGTTAAGTGATGCACCTTTAGGATACCAAAGATCAACTTTTGGAATTGATTTGAGATATTTGAGGATTCTTTTAACTGCAGTGAGGTGTGATTCTTTGGGATTTGCTTGATATCTTGCACACAAACACACACTCAACATAATATCTGGTCTACTAGCTATCAAATACAGTAAGGATCCAATCATTCCTCTAAACTTTGACTCATCAACCTTCTTTCCTTTTTCATTTGAATCTAGATAGGTTGAAGTTGTCATTGGAGTTGCAGCATCTTTGCTTTTCTCCATTTCAAACTTTTTGATCACTTCAAGGCAATACTTGGTTTGGTTTAGAAATGATCCATCCTTCATTTGCTTCACTTGAAGTCCAAGAAAGAATGTTAGTTCTCCCATCATTGACATCTCAAACTCATTCTGCATAGAGGTAGAAAATTCTTTGCATAACACTTAATTAGTTGAACCAAAGATTATATCATCAACATATATTTTAACCAGTAAAATATCATTTCTTTGCCTTTTGATGAACAAGGTTTTATCAACATGTCCTCTTATGAAAGATTGTTCAAGTAAAAATTTACTTAACCTTTCATACCAAGATCTTGGAGCTTGTTTTAAACCATAGAGAGCTTTAAGTTTAAAAACATGATTTGGATGTTTGAAATCAGTAAAACCAGGAGGTTGCTCCACATATATTTCATCCTCAATATATCCATTTAAGAAGGAACTTTTAACATCCATTTGAAAAAGTTTAAAACCCATTAAACATGCATATGCAAGTAATAACTTAATGGCTTCCAACCTTGCAACTGATGCAAAGGTTTCCTCATAGTCAATGCCTTCCTCTTGGTTGTAACCTTTTGCAACCAATCTAGCTTTGTTTCTGACTATGATTTCACTCTCATCTAGTTTGTTTCTAAAAATCCATTTAGTGCCAATAGGTTTAAGAGAAGAAGGTCTAGGAACAAGTTCCCAAACTTCATTTCTTTTAAATTGATTCAACTCATCATGCATGGCATTCATCCAATGTTTATCAATTAAGGTTTGATCAATATTTTTAGGTTCTATTTGTGAAACAAAAGCCATATTACAGCAGAGATTTCTTAATAAAGATTTAGTAGATACTCCCTTTGAGACTTCACCAATGATATTGTCAAGGGAGAGATCTCTTGTAGTTCTCCAATCTTTTGGCTCTTGGACTGGTGTTGATTGTTTTGCTTCAGCAATTGGTTCATCTTTTTCTTTAACCACTGAATCATTTAGCTGGATAAACTCCTCCAAAGGACCTGCATCTACATCATACTTCTTTTCCTCCATGAAGGGATTAGATTCATCACAAATCACATGTACAGATTCTTCCATGCACAAGGTTCTTTTATTGAAAACTCTATATGCTTTGCTATGTAATGAATATCCAAGGAAAATGGCTTCATCAGCTTTAGCATCAAATTTTCCAAGTGATTCTTTGTCATTATTTAAAACAAAACACTTATAGACAAATGCTCTCAAATGATAAATGTTTGGTTTTCTACCTTTGTATAGTTCATAAGGGGTTTTCTTTAAAATAGGCCTTATTAACAATTTATTCAAAGTGTAGCAAACTGTACTTACAACATTAGTCCAAAAATATTTAGGCAAATTTGTTTCATTAAGAAGAGTTATTGCACCTTCTTCAAGGGATTTATTTTTCTTCTCCACAACACCATTTTGTTGAGGTGTTCTTGGAGCTGAAAAATTATGGTTAATTCCATTTTCTTCACAAAATTTTTCAAAATGTTCATTTTGGAATTCTCCACCATGATCACTTCTTATTGAGATAATTTTGCTCTCCTTTTCATTTTGAGCAAGTTTGGCCAATTTTCTAAAAGTATTGAAAGCATCACTCTTGGATTTCAAAAACAGAGTCCATGTGTATCTAGAGTAATCATCTACAATGACAAGCCCATAGTAATTACCTCCTAAGCTCATAGTTCTAGAAGGACCAAACAAATCTATGTGAACTAATTCAAGGGGTCTTGAAGTGGAAACAACATTTTTACTTTGAAAAGAATTTTTTGTTTGTTTCTCCTTTTGACAAGCATCACATAATTTGTCCTTTTCAAACTTGAGTTTGGGTCAGCTAACTAAATCATTTTTAATTAGCTTGTTCATATGATGCATGTTAATGTGACTTGCCCTTCTATGCCATAGCCAAGATTCATCAATTTTGCTTTTTAGGCAAGGAGTGTTGAGAAAGAATGCATGATCTATGGAGAGTAAATAGATATTACCTTTTCTTTTACCTATGTGAATCACCTCACCACTTTGTCCATCACATATCATGCAGCAATTGTCATTGAATGACACTTTGAACCCTTTATCACAGCGTTAACTTATACTTAGGAGATTGTGCTTCAAACCTTCCACATAAAGAACATTTTTTATTTTGGTTTTGAAGTTGTCTCATATATTGCCTTCTCCAATGATCTTCCCTTTGTTGTTATCTCTATAGGTGACAAATCCTCAATCTTTAAGAGTCAAATTAGTGAGCATTGACATGTCACCGGTCATATGTCTAGAGCATCCACTATCAAGATACCATAATGAAGATCTTGCTCTTAGACATACCTACAAAATTCAAATCAATTTGTATAGGAAGGTACCCAATTGAGATTGGGTCCATAGGGGTTAGTTATTTTCTTCTTCTTTTGCACTCAAATACAATCTCTATTAGGCACATAGAATCTCCTAGCATAACATTTATAGGATGTATGTCCTTTCATCATACAATAGTTGCATGTCACAGATTTTGATGAATTTCTCAAGTAAGCATTTTGATTGATCTTTGAATTATTGAACTTCTTTTTATTCTTCTATTTTGGTGGTACAAATACAGGTTTGCCAAAAGACTTTGAGCCTTGTTTATAACCCAAACCAGAAGTATCTCCAGAATATTTTTGCACACTCAACATTTCGGCTAAGTTGCATTTACCTTTATAAAGGTTTCTCAAAAGATCAATTAAATCACTGTTCATGGATAAGAGTAACATGTATTTTTCTCCTTGACTTCTTTTGTAATCATTAAAGTCCTTTTGCAACATATTGTATTTGTCAACATTAGTAGAGGAAGAAGCACATACACATCCATTCATTTCGTAACTTGAAATAAGTTTTTCATTTTCTTCTTTCAAGTCATAAATTTTAGCTTGCAATTCTGTAATTTTTGCAACATGCCATCTAAGATTTCCTTTTATCTTATTATTGGATATTGTAAGCTTCTTGGCTTCTTCATGCATTTCATGAAAGGCATCAATAACTTGATCATATTCAGAACTTACCTCAGTTCTAGCACATGAGAGATTATCATCTTCATTAATTGTGGAAGTGAGACAAACATTTACTTCTTCATCTTCAGTTGATGATTCAGAAGTTGTTGAATCATTATCTTCCCAAGCTATATAGGCTCTCTTAGGCTTTCCTTCTTTCTTTATTTTGCTTTCACCTTGTTGCTTCTTTAGAAAGATAGAGCATTCAGATTTAATGTGGCTAGGCTTACCACATTCAAAGCAAGTGAAGTTGTTGTCACTCCTTTTGTTGTTGTTGTTGTTGTTGTTCTTTGTGAATTTTCTATTCTTGTTTCTCCTCAAGAACTTGCTGAACTTATTGACAATCAAGTTCATGTTGTCATCTTCATCTTCTTCACTTGAGTCTTCCACTTTTTCAACCTTTGAGGATGCAGCTTTCAAGGCTATGCTTTTATGTTTCCTTTCTGCATCTTCAGCATTGGTTAGTTGTGACATTTCAAGTTCATACTCAAGAAGCTTACCAAATAGTGCAACCATGGATATTTTGGATAGATCTTTTGATTCTTTGATTGTCGTCACCTTTGGTTGCCATGGTCTTGTGAGACACTTCAAGATTTTGATATTCAATTCTTCAGTATCAAAAATCTTTCCAAGACCAAGAAGATGATTTACTATGTGAGTGAATCTTGTTTGAAGCTGAGATTTGTTTTCTGTGAGATTCATCTTGAACATTTCATACTTATGTATTAAGGCATGCTTCCTTGATCTTCTCACTTCATCTGTACCTTCATGAGTGATTTCCAACATTTCCCACATCTCCTTTGCACTTGTGCACCTAACTGTTCTAAAGAATTCATCAGAGGAAAGTGCAGAAGTAATCATATTCTTAGCTTTAAAATCATATTGAACCACTCTCTTTTCCACATCTGTCATTTCATCCCATTCTTTGGGAATCATATCATTACCAACTGTTTTTATAGGAACAATAAGACCTTTTTTTATTGCATTCCAAGCTCTTGGATCATTTGATTGAATAAAGGTTTTCATTCTATTTTTTCAAAAGCTGAAATGCTCTCCTTCAAACATTGGAGGACGATTGAGGGAGGCACCCTCCTTGAAGGTGATTTGTGTGGTACTCATTTTCTTTTTAAAGAAAGATAGTGATTTTGAATAACACTCAAGAACCTGCTTGATACCAATTGAAAACAATAGGAATACCCACAATAACTAGGAGGGGAGTGAATTGGTTTAAACGTGGTCTTTTAAAATTATTTATCAAATCAGAGTTAAAGGATCTTTATCACTTTTAAAACCAAGAATGCTCTTATTCAATCAACTAACTCAGTTCAAGAAACTAATAGCTCAAAATAGAACTTGTTGGGTAATGATAATGAAAACAAGATCAAATGAACAAGATGACTTGTAGAGATAGAAATAAAGAAAACCAACACAAGCAATTTATACTGGTTCACTTCACAACAGAAGCTACATCCAGTTTCTTCTAATCAATACTAGATTAGAGTTCCACTATTATAAATTTTTGTTCTTACAAGCTTTACAACAACCTCTCTTTATCAATACTAGATAAAGAATAGAAATCTAAAACCCTATTAGACTTCTAAGGAACAAGAACCAGAGAACACTACTCTATTCTTTCTTAGAGAACACTACTTTAGCCAAAGCTTCAAGAATCCACTTACAATGGTATCAAATAAGAGAAATTACAAAAACGAAATTACCAACAAAAATAATGGAGAGAAACAACTGATGATCCAATGGATATGAATTCATATGATTTATAAATTGAGGGTGAATAACAGAAAACAGAATTTCAAAACATGCTCTCCATTAAACTCTTGAAGTTTCTTGCCTAAAAATCATTCAATAGCTCATGATGATTAAACAGTGGGACAAGAAGTTAGTAACCTCAGAAAGTCACTTTCAAACTCTTAGAAGGCTTGTATATGCTCAGAAAATACAAAGTGTTCAAGTTACAAATCAAGCCAAGCCTTCCTTCTATTTATAATAGAAATTTGTAACAACCAATAATCGATTACACGCGCTCAATAATCGATTAAAACACATATGTAATTGATTAAATTATCCCTAAACTCGCAACACTGCCCTCCCTCTGACTCTGATTCTGTTCAAACTTCAAACTCATTTGCACTTCGCAATCCTCGACATTCGCACGTTCGCATGAGGGAGGAAGCTATGGGAAGAAAAAACAAAAATCAAACCAAAAAGTTGAGGTCTGGTGGAGAAGAAGCAATCGTCGTTGCGGTCGGTGATGGTCTTGCTCTGCGACGAAGGTGGCCTTGTCAGCAGTGGCAATGGTGAATGTCGTAAACAGATTTGAGACTAGGCGACAGTGGATGGGAGGTCGTGGCTACAGATTTGGGATATGGCACTCTGCAAGGACGTTGAGTGCGGAAGTTATGGGAGATTGAGGTGGTGGGTGGGTGGTATCGGCGTGGTGGTGGATGGTGCCGGCATGGTGGTGGGTGGTGCAGGAGAGAGAAATGAGGAGAAAAGCACCAGGGGAAGGAGAAAGAGAATAAAAAAATTTAAAATGATTTTATTTTATTTGTTATATTGTTTCTTCCGGTTATTAACTTATTATTACCGGTTAATTTTGGGATTCACTGGTGCAGCCCAAAAATGGGACTTCATATTAGACTTGGCCCTAAGTTTTTGACCTGGTCTCATATAAGCATCCCGAAACCCTAATCGCGTGCTTTCTTTGTTTGTCTCTTACATTAGGTGCAATTCCACCCTATTACTTTCTATCCACTGGTAATCCTTCTTCTCTAACTATAATTAATTATTTTTCATCTATTGTTCTCCATTCACTGCTTCCTATTTTTCATCTAATTTTTGGTGTATGTGTTGATCTTTTGTTCTTGATTTGGGTCACATAGTTTTAGTTGAATTTTATAATTCGTGGCCAGTGTTTGTGACTTGTTTGCTAAAGTAGCATAGACCTGACAAGTGGTATGTTGGATTTGTTCATTAACGTGCCTTTTGTCATTATAATGTTCCTTATTCTTTTCATTTTGGGAACTCATATACTATTAAACATCATTAACTATTTGGTGGATCTTATTTTGAATTTAACATTCATTTAATCCAACTGCAATAAACGAATCTGGTGTAGGTTGTATCCTATGAAACAAGGTTGAAGTACATTAATTTTTTGTTTGTTTATAAGAAGACTAATCTTGATTAGGTTTTCATTTTTCTTTTTATGTGTTCCATGTCAATATTTACTTTTTACCAGGGAAGTAGTTGTTTGTTTGGTGTGAAACTGATTTTTTTGTCGTAATTTAGATGTCAAATTTTAAGGTTTTGGTTCTTTTGTTTTGGATTTGGAAGGTGATATATATGTTTTTCCTGATTTATCTGTCAAGCTGATGCATTAAACCCATTTTTTTTTTCATTTTGATCTCATAATCTCATAACTGTTGCTTGTTTTGAGCAATTGGGCATGTAGAAAATTAAGGAATATCAATGGCTATTATGAATATATCATCAATTTATTTGTTTCCATTATTTTCTTTTTATTAGGATTAATTTTGTAATTAGTTAGTCTCATTTTTTACTCTTTGATTAGTTTCCTTTTTAACCCTTTGATCACTTGTATAAATTGCAATCATTCCCTTTAGTGGAAATACATCAAAATCACACATTTACACATGGTATTAGAGCAAGTTTTCGTTCCTAACCTTCAACCAAGGCTGAAACCTGTTTCTCATTGTCTTTGTTCTTCCGCCATTTAAAAAAAAAACTTATTGTTTTAGTCGAAACCATCAGTTACAGAGCTCCAATCATTAAACTGAGGGCACCAGTAGAATCAAGACAAAAATTCGAGCAGAACCGAGCCAATCCCATCGCCGGAATCAACTCCACACACGGCCATGTGCCGTCACACATGTAGCAATCCTTTGGCGCTTGTAGCCCACGTGCCACCTTCTCGACCTCCGTTCACCGCGTGATTCTCTAGAACACACCGTCATCACCTCCTCTATCTGTCTTGGGGGTCAAATCATTGTTCTGGGTACTTTCATTTTTTAGCCTTTTTTTCCTTCATCCTTAGGTTGATAATGGCTTTCTCACTTTATTCTGCTAGCGACTCTACACGAGATGGTCATCCTTCGTGCAATCACTGCAACAAGGTTGGTCACACACGTGAAAAATGTTAAGACATTCAAGGCAAACCAGAACTAGAAGCTGAAGAGGTCTAATAAAGGTCGAGCTTATTAGGTTTCCCTTGTAGACAAACCTTAAGAACTTCACATCACAAGTGACTCTGGTGGCATCACCACTCCTCTATCCCATTATGATCAATTCCAGCAGTTCTTACATCAGTCATCTAGCTCTCAACCTAGCACTACCACTAGCCTTGTAGCCCAACAAGGTATGACTCTTTATGTCCATAATAACCCTCGTTGGATACTTGATTTGGGTGCATCTAATCACATGGCAGGTAATCCAACATTGTTTTGTTCTTCTACCCTATGTTATGAGACTTCATGGGTAAAATTAGCAGGTAGTTTCACACAGATTGTTGGGAAAATATCGGTTAACTCTCTAAGAATATTATGTTGAATTCTGTTATACATGTGCCCACTTTAGCTTGCAATTTTATTTTTATCAGTAAATTGACTTATGATCTCAATTATCATGTGACGTTCTCCATTCACAATTGTGTTTTTCATAAACAGGGTTCGGGGAAGACTATTGGTAGTGTTAGAGAAGAAGGAGGAATTTACTACTTTGAGGATGTGAAGTCTCAAGCAGCCTTTGTGGAGAATGATTCTGTCTTTGTTTCTAATTCTAGCACTGATGTAATGTTGTGGCACTGTAGGCTAGGCCACCCTAGTTTACCTTATCTTTAAAAGTTGTTACCAAGCCTTTTCATTAATTAAAGTATTAGTTCTTTATCCTATGACATTTTCCTCTTGCAAAGCAGTCTCGAGTCACTTATCCACCCCGAGTCTACACAACATCTTCCCCTTTCTCCCTAATTCACAGTGGCATATGGCGGCCCGCCCGTGAGAAAAATATCTTTGGTACTCGATGATATATCACCTCTATTGATGACCATACCAGGATTCGTTGGGTCTATCTCTTGAAGGAAAAATCAGACACTAAACATGTGTCTCGTCAGTTCCATGCTATGGTTCAAACTCAATTCTCCAGCTCTATCAAAATACTCTGCACTGATAATGGTAAAGAATATTTGAGTTCTATCCTTGGAGAATTCTCATCCCATAATGGCATCCTTCACTAAATTCATGTCCTAACACACCTCAACAAAATGGTGTGACAGAAAGAAAAAACTGTCACTTACTAAAAGATGTTTGGTCCTTTATGTTCACTATGAATGTTCCTAAATACTTATGGGGGGAAGCTGTCCTCACTACATCCTATCTTATTAATCGGATGCCTTCCTATGTCCTGGGGTTCAAGTCACCTTTATCATGTCTTCTTACCTCCTTTCCATTTACTCAGTCAATCTCATCCCTTTCATCTCGAGTGTTTGGTTGTGTCATTTTTGTTCACACACTTGTTCATCACAAGTCTAAACTTGACCCAAAATCCCATAAGTGTGTCTTTATTGGATATTCTCCTACCCAACGGGGCTATAAGTGTTATTCCCCGACTTTGTATCGAGTCTTTGTGTCTATGGATGTTTAGTTCTTTGAAACTCAATCCTACTTTCCACAACCTTCTCTTCAGGGGGAGATTTTGATAGAAGAAGAAGATAAGTCTGTTGAACCTACAAAACTCACAATGTTACATCATTGTCCTGAATCAACAATCTTTCCTTTTGATCCTTTCTTCCATCCAAAAACAGGGAGAGATACAGAGCCACAACCACAACGAAAATTATTGGTTTATAGTGAGAGACATCATCATCAAAGTGTAATTAATCCAGAACCTTTACACTACCAAGAATCCACTCCCGAGTCCAGTTCCAGTGAACCAGAAGTTATGCACTCTGATGACTTGCATCTTTTGATTGCAGTAAGGAAAGGTACTAGATCATGCACTACTCATCCTATTTCTCACAATATCTCTTATGATAAATTATCTCCAGGTCTTCGTGCATTTAACATAATGTTGGATCGCACAAGGTTACCACGAAATATTTAGGAGGCACTTGATGATCCTAAATGGAGACATGTTTCTGAAGATATGGATGCCTTGGAAAAGAAAGAAACATATGAAATTGTGACCCTTCCTAGAGTCAAACAAACATTGGATTGCAAGTGGGTATTCACTATTAAATGTAATGCAGATGACAATATTAATAGGTACAAGACAAGATTGGTTGCGAAAGGATTCACCTAGACGTATAAGATAGATTATCAAGAGACCTTTGCACCAGTAGCTAAACTTAACACCATTCGAGTTCTTTTGTCCTTGGCAATTAATCTTGATTGGCCTCTGTAACAGTTGGATGTAAAAAATACATTCTTTAAATGGTGAGTTGCATGAAGAAGTATACATGGATCCTCCACTTGGTTTTGGGAAAGGAGTCTATAATGTGTGTAAGTTGCGAAAGTCTCTTTATGGACTTAAGCAGTCCCCGAGAGAACGGTTTAGAAAATTCACTCAAGCAGTTAAAGGGAAATGATTTCTACAGGCTCAAACCGATCATACCCTCTTTCTCAAACGTTCTAAGGATGGTAAGATTGTTGTTCTTATTGTTTATGTGGACGACATAATTATTACAGGTGATGACTATGAAGAGATGCAATCCTTAAAAATATCATCTTGCGAATCAGTTTGAATTGAAGGATCTTGGAGTTCTCAAGTACTTTCTTGGTATGGAGGTTGCACGGAGTAAAATTGGAATCGCTATCTCCCAAACGAAATATGTTATGTATGCTGGGAGGTAAGCAGGCAGACACACCTATTGAATCCAATATCAAGTTGGGCATTGAAGATGAGAAAGATGTGGACAAGGAGCATAATCCACTCCATCATGACAAAACAAAGCACGTTAAGGTTGATCGCCACTTTATCAAGGAAAAATTGGATGATAGAAGTGTGTGCATGACATACATTCCAACCAAGGAACAAACTGTGAACATCTTCACCAAAAGTCTAACTAAGCTAGCATTTGAAAATTTGATTGGCAAGTTGGGAATGATCAATATTAACCTCCCAACTTGAGGGAAAGTGTAGAAAATCAAGGAATATTAGTGGCTAATTATTAGGAATATCATCAGTTTATTTGTTTCCATTATTTCCTTTTTATTATGATTGATTTTGTAATTAGTTAGTTTCCTTTTTTACTCTTTGATACCTTGTATAAATTGCAATCATTCCCTTTAGTGGAAATATATGAAAATCACACATTTACACATTTCATTTTTCCTTTTATGTGTTCCATGTCAATATTTACTTTTTACCAGAGAACTAGTTGTTGTTTGGTGTGAAACTGATTTTTTGTTGTAATTTGGATGTCCAATTTTAAGGTTTTGGTTCTTTTGTTTTTCCTAATTTGTTTGTCATGCTGATGCATTAAACCCAATTGCTTTTACTTTCATCTCATAATCTCATAACTGTTGCTTGTGTTTAAGCAATTGAGCATGATGGAGTCTCATGTGAAGCACACTCTTGTTGTCAAAGTTATGGGTCGTACTGGATCCAAAGGACAAGTGACCCAGGTTAGAGTGAAATTTTTGGACGATCATAACCAGTACATCATGAGGAATTTCAAAGGACCAGTGAGGGAAGAAGGCATTCTCACCCTACTCGAATTTATGGCTTGAATTTTGGATTAGTTTATTTGATTGGGCATCTATATGGCACTATTCTTACTACAATATACATCGACCATGAATACATGAATATTTAGTGTTGGCCAAGGAAAAGTGCATCCATGAATCCATAAAGTGATGCTTTGAACCTTCCTCTTTCTTCTCCTTTCTTGATTAAAAGAATATAATGATTTTTAAAATTTAATTCTTGGAACTGAAAAGAGCAAAGAGAAACACAACTCACTCAAGCATTCTTAAGCAAACAATTGAGCAGGCTTGCATTAACAAAAAAAGCTCAATCTAAGTAAAATACATGCTAGATGCATCAAACTCCAACTATTGTGTTGCCATAAACAACAAAAAATAATTCGGAAAATAATACAATATAATCCAAGGCTTTTTGCCATATGGGTAGCAAAGGTGAAATATGGTTGGCATAACAAATGAGAGCATTGCCCAAATAAGGCAAATACACCAAATTCTAGAATAAATGAAGCTAAGATTGTTGGTCCAACCACTAGAATTGCTCGACTGATATATATGCAAATAATTTCTAGTCCAATTGAATCATTATTGTTTTTTAGAATGATTTTGAGTTTCCTTCCATAATTTCATTCATTGGATTGGGAGTGTGTAGAAATAACAATGGGTAGGGGGTCGGTATTAAAGTATTGTAAAGGAACTTCAGTTAAATAACTTCAGTCTTGGATAGTTAGTTTACTTGAGTTACTTTGCTCAATTAGTTAGTGATAGTTGTAACATCCCAATTTTCCATGTGTGTGGTAGACAATATTATTGTTTTGTTATGCGATTGGGTAGTGTTTTTAGGCTATTGAAATGGGAAAAAAATGAGTTGTTACCATAAGATACCAGGCATGATTAAACTCTTAAATTTTTAAGCTAAAGTCTAGAAAGAATAAGGATAATTCAGAGAAAATTATTAGGTCAAATAATGGTCAATTTATTAATGTAAGTAAAGTTAGAAATTAAGTTGGGATAATTAAGGTTGATTAATGGTGATTTAGATTCCATAGAATTAGAAAAGGAGTAATTAAGTCATAAGAGTTTAAAATGGAGGGTATTTTTGTAAATGACTATATAACTACTTTAAAAATATAATTTTAGTTTAATTAGTTGGTGACTAATTAAAGTGTCTAATTATATGATGTAGAATAATCCAAATAAGTTAGACTTGTAACACTTGAAAAATTATAGCTCAGATTGATAGAAGAAACTGTGTTGTGTCACCTATGCATGTATGAATTTAATTGTAGTAGTTATATGTTTTTAATCATAAAATTTCGTGTTATGTATATGTGTATGTGTGTGTGTGTATCTATTTGATTGATTTACTAAAGCTTGACATAGAAATAGAAACTGTCAAAGCTAGATTTCCATTTGTGCAAGAATTGTATTGTGCATTGAGTTGTAGTGTAATTTGTCTTTGCGTGAGTGGACTATGTGCAAGGTTCACTCTGTGTATACATACCCCAAGGGAGATTAGCACGCTAATCTAGGAAGTTAGCACACTAATCTAGAGGATTAGGATAAGATTTTCCTAGTTTATCAAAAGCAATTTTTACCAGGCAAAACTCTACTTTATCCTTTTACAATCAGATTTGGAAAAGTACAAGACGCCATATAAGGCATGGTTGAGCTCTTGGAGAGCACACCAAAGGCTGCTAAGCTGGTCATTCAAAGTGCTTAGATTAAGAAGATAAGGATTAGGCCTTGCAATTCCATTGGTCCAAGCATTTCACCTACAGTAAGTGTTGTTTTTTAAAAACCAAAGCCTAGGCCAGTTCTCCCATTTTGCTGAAGCTTTTGGAGAAATATGAGACAATATTTTTCTTCTTCTTTCAAGTTTTACCAAGTGTTCATGAGCCCTTGTTCCATCAAGCTTAGGTAAGTGACCTTCATTTTCTTGTTCTATTCTCACTTGTAGTTTGAAAACCTTATTTTTCACTCTTGAAGGTTAAAAACTTGAATCTAAACTCATTCTTCCTTCTAAACTTTGTGGAGCCTACAAGAGGTAAGGGGGTCTCTCCAACTCTTGAACTATATGTTTGTTGTTGAACTTCCTTGAACATGTTGTTGCTTTGAAATTTTTGAGCTTGCTATCATGTCCTAAATTTTTGTGCTAAGTTGATTTCCTTGAGTTTTTTATGCCAAAAATGAGTTTTTTTGCATGTTAAAACATAGAGTTAGCCTAAAATTTTACCCAAATTGGAGTTTCCAAGCAAAAGTTACAAATAAAACAAGTTTAAGGACCTTTAGTAAAATGAAAAGTCTGTCACGAATTTAGACTGAGAGTTACAACAGTATGGACTATTTTTATTAAAGTTTTGACCTCAAAAATGATTTTATTAGGTTTGAAAATGTAAGGTAGCGTATAAGATTTGCGAAAATCCGACTCGCAGAGCATCGAAGGCACTAAAAATAAGTTAGGAGCAAAACTTTGAAAAAATCGAGCGACAAAGTGATTTTAGACAATAGATAGCTTAACTTTGGAATCCGTGCCTCCATATAAGTTATCTTAGAATTATTTATTTTTAGAAACTGTTGATTTATTTTCTATTGTATGGCTGAGATATCTGCAAGATCTTATAACTGATGCATGTTCTGAAATAGTAGTGATTCTCTGCTGAT
Source organism: Glycine tomentella (assembly GCA_007407185.1). Classification (NCBI taxonomy): domain Eukaryota; kingdom Viridiplantae; phylum Streptophyta; class Magnoliopsida; order Fabales; family Fabaceae; genus Glycine; species Glycine tomentella. Next base: position 1,463 of record PYAF01006312.1, on the reverse strand, counting down.
AAAATTATTGAAATATGCGCCTGCATTTTATTATTATGATTATTGAATTATAAGATTGAAAAAGTGTGAACTGCAACAATTATATCTATGACATGCAAATTTATTTTCTATTATATACATGTCTTCATATTTTCATTTTTATCTGTATGCACTGTGGTTTAGGTCCAGGGGTTTCGACCCTCGGCAAATTGTTTGTTATGTTTGCTTAAATAGCTATAATTACAACCATTATGTTGTTCATTTGTTTGTGTGACAAGTGGTTTCTACCGCTTAAGAGATCATGAATGGTTCCTTGAGAGTAGCACGTAGGCCCGAGCCTCGTCTCTCTTTCTTGTTTGCTTGTTTGTATGTGTTCGTTGATGTACGTGATATGAGGGTTGCACACGCAACGTGGTGGCAAGATTTAAGAGGATTAGACAAAGAGTAAAAGAACTAATGATTCTATTTCCTTCTGTGAGAAAGTGAGGTTGCATTGAGGATGTGGATGATGGACAAAGATACATTGGGGTGTAGTGGGCGAAGAAGTTTGAAGAAGCTAGGGGAATTAGCGAGTGGTGAATACCTAACATTTGGTGCACTCATTTGGCGCGGGTAACCCACATGCCTCATTTTGCTACTCCTTATGGGCTCCAAAACTATGCTTTTAAGTTGGGCGATGAGGGATCAGTGTACAATGTATCTGTATCTAGCGATCACTCTCGATTGTCATCCACATGATTTTTGTTGGGAGGATTGGTGGCAGTGATTGGGCCCTATTATGAATTAAGTGTAATAGTTATGCGCTTAGGATGAAAGAGTGTTGTTTGTTTAGATAACCACATGTGTGATAACCCTAAGTTATGGCATAGTTGGCACCATACCCCCGCGCGACAGAAAACCCTATTGAGGGTGTGGCGCTGATAGCGCCAGGTCTAGCGCTGATGGCTCCAGGGTCTCTGGAAGCTGAAGCTCAGGGCGCCAATGCCACGCTGAGGGCGCCAGTGGTTTTCCAGCCCGCGCGGATAGCGCCATGGGTGGCGCAGATGGTGCGGTTAGTGGCCTGGAAAACTAGATTTCACTGGAAATCCACGCGACCAGCGCCAAGTGTGGCGCTGATGGTGCCATAGGACAGGGAAGGCATGGCGCGGATGGCGCCATGGTGGCGCGGGTAGCGCCACAGGTTCTGGAAGTTGACGCTGGAGGCGCGGGAGTGGCGCTGGTGGCGCCACCTAAACCGCCATACTGGCGCGGTCAGCGCGGGATCTGGCGCGATCAGCGCCAGAGTGCGGGCAGGCAATATATAAGAGGGCAGTCGCGTTTTGAGAAGAAGAAAACCTCTTCTTCTTCATTCCTCAGCCCCAGCCTCCATTGTTGATGCACCCAAGCTTCCTAGTACCTTATTTGTCAGTCTAAACACTTCCCTGTGACCTAGAAACGTGTTTGAACCGATTGAAAGCTAAAAACCTTCATCAATTCCTAAGTTT
>PYAF01006311.1:0-13408 GCA_007407185.1 Glycine tomentella | reverse complement strand
AGCAAGCTTGTTCTGTTACAAAGGCTTAGGAAAGGTTTCTGCATCATTAGTTTACATTCAACCTGAAGTTTTTCATTCATATGCATTTCAATCTTGGATCATCAGGTGAATTCTTTCCTAGCTCTTTGTGGGTATTTTGTTTTCTGCAGTAACTTTGTAATTTGTTGATTATATTGTAAGTGGGTTTTCTTGCAAGGGACATAGGGTTTCTCCATGTTCAACTGAGTAGGTTTCTCAGTGTGGGTTTGGCTTCTAAGGATCTAATAGAGTTTTAGATCTCTGAACTTCTTCTAGGGTTGAAGAAGAGAAGCTTGTAAGTACTTGTAAGAAAATATTTGCAATAGTGGAACTCTACTCTAGTGTTGAGTAGAAGAAACTGGATGTAGCCTCATAGTGTTTGAGGTGAACCAGTATAAATCCTGCATCTTGATTTAATTTCTGCAGTCTTTATTGGTTCTTGTTAAACTCTGTTTTTGTGTGTTTAAATTTGAAGCATAACAAGTCTTGGATTGGTCTTGGATAAAGATATTCATTTGGTTTTATGATAAAGATCCAAAGGGCAATTTTAACTCTGACTTTGAACAAAGAAATTTCAATTTCCTATGATTAACCAATTCACCCCCCCTCTTGGTTAAGTGTGAGTGTTCCTTATTTTCCACACACTGAACACCACTAACTTAGCACCATACAAGTAATGCCTCCACACTTTTAGAGCACTTTTAGAGCAAACACAATAGCTGCAAGCTCTAGATCATGTGTAGGATAATTTTCCTCATGTGGCTTCAGCTGCCTGGATGCATAAGCAACTACTCTCTTCTCCTGCATCAGCACACATCCAAGTCCCTGCTTGGAAGCATCACAATAAACCTCAAAACAACCCTCAGGATCAGGAAGGGTCAAGACTGGGGCTGTGGTCAACTTTTCCTTCAGTCTTAGGAAATACTCCTCACATTCATGAGTCCAAACAAATGGGCTACCCTTCCTAGTAAGGCGGGTCAAAGGTAACACCATCTGTGAGAACCCCTGAATGAACCTCCGATAGTAACCTGCTAGACCAAGGAAACTACGGACCTCAGAAACATTCTTGGGCCTCTCCCAAGACATCACAGCCTCAATCTTACTGGGATCAACTGCTACCCCAGCTGTAGAAATCACATGGCCTAGGAATTTCACCTCTGAAAGCCAGAACTCACTTGGATAACTTAGCACATAGTTGGTTATCTCTTAAGATCTGTAGAACGATCCTGAGGTGTTCGGCATGCTCCGTCCCTATCTTGGAGTAGATCAATATATCATCAATGAACACCACTACAAACTGATCTAGGAATGGTCTGAATACCATGTTCATATAATCCATGAACACTGTAGGGGCATTCGTCAGACCAAAAGGAATGACCTGATACTCATAATGACCATACCTTGACCTGAATGCAGTCTTCGGTATGTCCTCTGACTTAATTTGGATCTGATGATACCCGGATCTCAGGTCGATCTTGGAGAACACACAGGCTCCCCTCAACTGATCCAGCAGATCATCAATGCGAGGCAAAGTTTACTTATTCTTTATAGCAACCTTATTCAACTGCCTGTAATCTACACACAACCGCATACTCCCATCTTTCTTTTTCACAAACAGGACCGGTGCTCCCTATGGTGACACACTCGGTCTAATAAACCCCTTGGACAACAAGTCCTCAAGCTGTACCTTCAGCTCCTTCAACTCTAAAGGAGACATGCGATAAGGAGCTATGGATATAGGTCCCACACCTGGAACCAAGTCAATGGAGAATTCAATTCCCCTGTCCGGCGGAAGCTGTGTAATCTCCTCAGGGAAGACATCAACAAACTCGCTCACCACCGGAATCTTCAACATATCCAACCCTGGTTTCTCAACTGCTGTACTCAACAAGAAATATCCCTGAGCTCCTCTCTGTATTTCCTTGCGAATTTGCAAGACTGAGAGGAATGAACTGGAACTCGAACTGGCTCCATCTGAGGGCACTACAACTTTCCTGTGACAGCAGTCTAACATGATGCCATACTTGGCCAACCAGTCCATACCCAAAATAACCTCCAGGGTAGGCATCGCCAGACAGTACAGATCCACAACATATTCTCTGCCCTCAAACTGAAAATGCACATCCTTACAACACAAATCCACACTGCACAGCTCCTTAGAGGCGGTAGTGACCTCCATAGGAATAGGAAGTCTGAACATAGGCAAGTTCAGTCCTTGTGCAGTGCGATCAATAATAAAAGAATGAGTGGCTCCAGAGTCAAACAAGACTCTCACATCATACACGTCAATCAAAATAATACCTCTGATCAGATCAGGAGCTCTGGCGGCCTCTCCAGCATCCACGGTGTAAACCCGGCCTGTCGTAGGCGCTGCTGATATCACTGGGGCAGCTGTAGCCCGACCGCTTGTCTGTGGGCATTCTCTAGCATAGTGGCCATGCTTGCCACATCTGTAACAGATCAACTGACCAGTGGGGCACACTCCCCAGTGGTTCCTCCCACAAGTATTACACTTGGGAGATGGACCAAATCTCTATGGCACTCCCCTCTGATCGGAGCCCTTCTTGAATCTGCCAGCTAGAGAAGAAACCCCCAAGTCTCTGCCCTTTCCCTTCCCAGTAGGGCCTGCTCCACTGGGTCTCTTCATCTCCTGCCTCTCAGAGGAAGTAGGATGACTGCCACTGCGCCTCCTAATCATATCCTCCACCTGGCGGCACTGTCTCACCAGGCTACCCAGACTCGAGACCCACTACCAGCAATCTTCTCTTCTATATTCTCTCTAAGTCCCCTTTGGAATTTAGCAGCCAGGACCTCTGCTTCAGGCAGAGCCCTCCTAAAATGAGCATACTTAGCAAATTCATTAAATTTAGCCAAATACTCATCCACTGACATCTTTCCCTGCACAAGGCTCTCAAACTTAGCCTGCTTCTGCTCTCTGGCATCTCTGGGGAAGTATCGGTCCAGAAACTGGCTTCAAAGACCTGCCAGGTGATGACCTCACCCTGGCCTCTCAACAGCTGTGAGGTGGTAACCCACCACTCATGCGCATCACCCTGAAGCAGATAAGTGGCATAGAGAAGCTTCTGATGGTCTATGCATTCCATCACTGTGAAAATCTTCTCTAACGCCTGCAACCACTTAGCAGTAACAATGGGGTTATACTCCCCGTGAAAAGAGGGAGGATCATGCTTACAGAAGGCAATAAACATCCTTCCTCTGGTAACTGAATCCTCCACCTCTCTGGTGCTGAGGCCCACCAGAGTGATGGCCACCTCCACCCTGATGGTGACTACCCTCGCCTTCAGAAGTAGACTGTATAGGGGATACTCTATCTTCCCCACGTCGAGCTCTCAACTCAGCCATGAGCTCTTCATTAGTCTTTAGCAAGGCTTCATTGGCCTGCCTGCTTGCAGCAAGTTCCTGCTGCACAGCTGCCAAAGCAGCTACAATTGGGTCGGGTTGCCCCTCTGCACCCACCCTCTCACTGGTGTTCCGGGTCCTCACCATGACAATGCACCTATCACACAACAGAGTGAGTTGATCAGGCTCACACTTAACATCACACATGCAATAATCATGGTGTGCACCCAAAACACATAGTGAAAGCATGTAATTCACCATATACATATATTGCTTCCCTGTACACTGCTCTGATACCATAAAATGTAACACCTCGTGTGCACCCGGCGTATTAACATTATAATTATATCAGAATAGCACAACAGCAGAATCATAAATCAATAAAGGAAGCTTAATCTAAAAACAAAATACATTATATACATATATAGTGAATTTCTGTCATATACATCATACACTGCCTCAAAACTGTACAAATACAGGCATAATCAAAATATGAGCCAACATGCTCAGTCATCTATGCCTAGGGTTCTTTTAACAGCTATCCCATCTCAGGCCTCTTGCCGTGGGATCTATCTGCTACTCCGGAATCATCACCTGTAACATGATCCCCAACAGGGGTAAGATAATAATCTCAGTAAACTCAGGGTCCTTGGAGGTTTCCCTCCCCCTGGTTCACTTCCAAGCACATATATAACATGATTTAATATCAATCATACATTTAGTTTGCACAGATCACATATCACAATTCAGGGTAACAATATGGGTACCCATCACACATCGCCTGAGAGAGATCATCCACTAAAGGGCACGTTCTCTCAGGACTTTTATCTCAGTGCCTGAGGAAGATCATCTACTGAAAGGCACATTCCCTCAGGACTTTTCCCGCCCATACCTGAGAAAGATCATCCAATGAAGGGCACATTCTCTTTGGACTTACATGGACGCCTATGGATTTTCCTAAGGCAGATCATCCAATTAAGGGCACATTCCCAAGGGGTCCATAGTTCCCTATTCTACTGGCCAGAAAATTCTCATACACAACACATCACACAACATTATCAGAACATTCAACTCATCAGCCATACAAATCATAACACCATCACGGTGTTTAGCTAACCTCAACTATCAACATGCCAAGATGGCATTTTTTAACATCACATACATGTCTCATGATAATAACAACATACAATATCAAAATGCATGGCATACCAACTCATCCCCCTCTCGGGAGTAGTGAAACAAGACCAAGGGAAACATTCCCCAAGAACGATGAGCTTACCTGATCTCAGCTCGATATCGGCTCTCCCGGCTTCGTGGTGACCACCACCAGCAATATGAATTTCACGCCCTACATCAGGCATGAAACAAACAATCAATAACGGTCTTTAGCCGTTATAATGAAAGGAAAAGCTAATCCTTCCCATAATCCCTTAAGTCTTCTAACCAAAGGTTTATCAAGGCTCATCATACACAAGCTCTCTCTTAGACCTTCAGTGGTCTATCTCAGTTTAATTAAAGCACTAGAGTCATCACAGGACTCGGTGCAAACAACACAAGAGCTACAAGCCCTATACAAGCCCAAATATTCCATAATTCAATATATGGCTTGAATGGTTCCTTTCACCCACAAAACCCATTCCAAAAGCCTCTCAAGTACACCCAAAATAATTATCAAGGCTCATCCATGTCATATCATATCAAGTGACTCAACATACACAGGCCACATGCACATACCAGAGCCCATAATCAAAGTTCACCAAACTAACATTTGGAAAGCTAATCCTTCATCACCACAACATTCTAAACATACTTTTCTAAAGAACCCAAGGCTAATTCAAGCTCTATCACAAGTGGGTCACTATTCACTCAAAACCCCAATTCACAAATTAATCAGTGAATCTCGAGTTTCTTACCTCAATGACGACCAAGAAGACCCGTGGACCGCTTTCCCTAGCTTGGGTGTCCAAGAATCTACGTCGTTCCTCGCCAAACTCGAGTTTCTACGAAGTCCCTAGAGAAAGGGATTTCTCTAATTGAGGGGTTTTTAAGGAAAAACATGAAGGATTATAGCTCACAAATGGTTTCCAACAAGATTTGGGTGTAAAAGCAAGTGTTTAATCAAAGAATGGAGGTCTAGAGAGCTTGGAAGCTCATCAATGGCGGATGGGGCTGGAGGAAGAGGAAGAGAAACAGTTTTTCTCTCCAAAAACGCGAAAGTAGCCTTTTATAGGGCCCCTGTATGCGTTCCCACGCTAATAGAGCCACACCCCAAGCTAATCGCGCCACCAATTCGAAAGAAAAAGCTTCCTGGAGCATTTTGGCGCTAATCACGTCATATTTGGCACTAATCGCGCCAGATATTCGAATCAAAAGGGTCTCCAGACTATACTAGCGCTAACCGCGCCATAAATAGCGCTAATAGCGTCAATCCTGGCGCTACTCGCGCCAAAAATGCGCAAGAAAAGCCTTCTGGTGCAATCTCACGCTAATGACGCCACTTCCCACGCTACCGGCGCCACATCCCACGCTAACCGCGCCGTTCCCACGCTGTTAGCATGAGATTTTTTTATTTTTATTTTTTTGGAACTCAATCATGTAACTATAACTCAAGTCCAACAATTTCTCAGATACAAGTCATACTACACAGAACTTCAAGCATTTATTCAAACACAAGCAACACTTAAACTATCTTTATCATAAAGCTTCCCTATACATACCTTATAACCTCTTAATAAGCTTGTCTTTCTCTTCCTAAAGGTGCTAGCTTTAAACGTGATTCTTCAAGGGGGAATGGAGTCTCTTTATGCTTTTGAAAAGGAAGGATAAAAATGAAATGAAAGAGATAAGAGGAGAGTAGTTCACGTGAAGGTGGGTAGAAAGGAAAACTTGAAGAATGACCTCCACTTAAGGCCTTTCTCCCTTTATATAGAGTTTGGAAAATAATAAAATATTCAAGGACATTTATACCCTTTCTAGCTAGTTACTCCCATTTGGTTTCATTAGAACTTAGTTTCATCTCATTCCATTTCATTCTAATAAGCTCATAATGGTTTTCCTAAATATCTTCTATCCTTTATAAAAATCTTCTAAGCCATGATAATTTTCTTCCAAGTGTCCCTCCACTTGGCAAGTTTCATGAATCTTCTTTACAAGTGTCCCTCCAATTGTATAAGTCATGAAGTTTTTCCTTCTTTCTCCATTTTCACGTGCCCTACAAGGAAGGAAGAGAAGATTTTCTTCCTTTCATGTTATCTTGTGTAAATATTTTGTAAAGCATGATGACTTCTTAGCCCTTTTTCTTCTCTTCTTCACGTGTATTCTCTTTAGCCAAGGGGAAGATTTTTATCTTCCTTTCCTCTTTCCATATCATGTTTTATTTTCCTTAAAGAGAAGAAAATTGTGTGGTTCTCCTTGTGTCCATATGTCACCTTTCATGAAGAAGAAGAATTCAATTCCAACATGACTTCACACATGGCATTCCTTAAGAGGAAGTAAAGTTCAATTTGAACTCTTCTACTTAAAGGATAATATTAAATAATAGAACTCTAGAGTTTTTCAGAAACTGGCTTCAATTACATTATAAATTGCTCACAAACAGTCTATACAGAGTGCTACACAGACTTTACATATAAGATATAATAACCTGGTTTTTTTAAAAAAAAAAAAAATCCCATGCTAACAGCATGGGAACGGCGCGGTTAGCATGGGATGCGGCGCCAGTAGCGTGAAATTGCATTAGAAGGCCATTTCTTGTGGCCTGATGGCGCGGATAGCGTCAGTTTGGCGCGATTAGCGCCACAGACGCGCCCAGTTGGCGCGGTTAGCGCTGTAGTGGTGCGATTAGCGCCATAAATGCCCAGGAAGCTTTTAGTTGCGCTAATTTGGCGCGAATAGCACCATATATGGCGCGATTAGCGTGGGAACATCGGAAGAACCAGTATTTAAAGGCCATTTTACGAAATTTTGGCCTAAAAATCATGGTTTCTTCTTTCCCACGCCCCAAACCTTCATTGAAGCTTGTCCCAAGCCTTTTGTGACCTTATATCTTGGCCTAAACACCTCCTTATGACTGTTGAACTTGAGAGAAACATTTGGAAAGCCTTAATCCTTGATTTCTGCTCTTGAAAACCCCTTTGTGAGTGAGAAGTGGAATCTCAAGGAAAAGCTCAGAGAACTTGAGTTTGGCGGAGACCCAAGGCGTGTTAAGGACACCAAGGCTCACGGAAGCTGTCCTGAGGTCTTTCTAGTCGCCACTGAGGTAAGAAACTCAAGCTTCTCTGGCTATTTTAGAATTTGGGGTTTCCTGTGAATAGTGACCCATATGAGCTGGGGCTAGAATTAGCCCAGGGTCCTGTAGAGAAACTTGTTTAGAATGGTTTAGTGATGAAGGATTAGCTTTCAGTTTTTGATTTAGAGAACTTTGAATCATGGCTCTGTGTAGGCATGTGTGACTGACGTAGAGTCACTTATTGTTGGTTTTCTGACATGCTAGAGCCTTGATTATGATTGTTATGAGCCTGAAAGGCTAGATGAATGGTGCTTTGAGTGAAACTCAGACCGTTCCAGTGATATTTGAATTATGGGCTAATGTTGGCCAGAGCTTATATGTATAGGCTGTGCATTGAGTCTGGATGACTCAGATGCTTGGTATGCAGCCTTAAGAGACCTTGTAAAGGATTATGATGGCCTGGTGTGCGCTGGGCTGAAATGGTTGAACCCTAGGATAGGGGAATTCTGTATATGATATGGTCTGTGTTTGAATGCCTGTGGACTGGTTTTGATATTAGTATATGCCTTGATTAGGGCGCGATATTGAGACTGTTGGTGGCGGGAGCCACAGACCAGGGAAAGAACTGCAGAGTGATACTTTGCCAGGTAAGTTCTGAGTCCCTGGGAAATGATTTCCCACTTGGTTGCACACCACACTCCGAGGGAGTGGTGGTCATGTTCATAATGCATGCATTGATTGTCGCATACTTATATTACTATGTGTGCATTTGTGCCTGGTTGTGCTATGAACTGTGAAAGGCATTGAGGGTTCTCTGCCATGTATTGAGGGCATTGAGGGTTCTCTGCCAAGGGCATTGAGGGTTCTCTACCATGTGGAACGGCATTGAGGGTTCTTTGCCATGGGTGTGGAGCAGATAACTGCTCATGTGTATGAGGGTCAGAGGACCAGGCCATTGGGCCAGATTTGATGTGTGTGCTTGTCTGATGTTTGTATTGTGAATTATGGGCCCTGTGGGGATGATTTCCCAAGGACCCTGAGCTTACTGAGATATGTATCTCACCCTGTGTGGGGATTTATGATTCAGGTGACTCTTCAGGCAGAAGAGAGCAGTCTCAGGGCAGGAGGCCCGAGTAGAGACATTTCTGCTTGGCTGAGAGCAGCAGATGGAGCTTGAAGGCTCAGTTTTGATTTTGTTTATGTTTTGTATCCTTGATAAGGGTTGTATAATTCTGTAAATCCTCGGTGAGGGCTGATATGATTTGTATCACCACGATGTGGTGAAGATACTTATGTATATGGCTATGTACAGAACTATTTATGATATGTTATGAGATTCCCCCTGAGTATATTGCTGATGTATATGTTTATCTGCCTATGCTTAAGTATGAGAAACTTGATCAGCAGGGGTGTGCCTATTTGTTTTATGTGATGTGTTTTATTTTATACATAATGAATCAAGAAAAGCGATTCTGTGTTTCCGCTGAGTTTTAAATTGATGTGTTAAGTGATAAACTGATATTATTAATGATAACGCACCGGAGGCCTACGGGGTGTTACATAAGACTGCTCTTATCTTAATTCTGATTGGTTCGTTATGCTTCTAACCATCAAAATTACTAAACCATCTTATTGAATAAGTCTATTCATCCTACAATTAAGAGAAAATTCCACAGATTCTATTTATCATTTTTCCATATTTTTCTGATGTTTGAATTCTTTTGAATAAAATTTCAAAGTTATTTCCGTATGAAATTCATAGAAATCCTATTCTGAGGCTTCTTGTCACAAAGTATTTTGTTAATTTTCCATCCAAGGGTACTCTGTAATTTTATCCAGCTTTCACAAAATATCTAAAGGTGTCTTGATAATTCTAGCCTCAAGGGTACTATGGTAATTTGGCATTTACCCTAGGGGTATGATTGTAATTTTCACTATAAAATATCTCAACAAAATATCTAAGGGTATTTGTGTAATTTTGGCCCAAGGGTATTTTTGTAGCTTCCACTTTAAAATATGTAACCAAAAATATCCAAGGGCATTATCGTCATTTTCACCTCAAGGGCATTTCCGTAATTTCTGCTTCAAAGGAAGGGTAATATGGTCATTTCTCTTCAAACATTTTTGTAATATCTCTAATTAATATTTCACCCAAATAATTTAAATATAGATCAATCAAATCTCATATAACCTAACACTCATATCAACAGTTGCACAAGAATAATTCATACAATATATTTTTGCAGTTATTGAAATTTCAGGGTGTTACACAAGTAACTTACCAAAGAGTGCAACCATTGACATTTTGGATAAATCCTTGGATTCTTTGATTGCTGTCACCTTTGGTTGCCAAGATCTAGTGAGACACTTCAAGATCTTGATATTTAGTTCCTCAACATCAAAAGTCTTTCCAAGTCCCAAAAGATGATTGACAATGTGTGTGAATCTTATTTGGAGCTGGGAAATGCTTTGTGTTCATCTTGAACATTTCATACTCATGAATCAATGAATGCTTTCTTGATCTTCTTACTTCTTCAGTTCCTTCATGAGTGATCTCTAATATCTCCCACATCTCCTTAGCACTTGTGCACCTAACTGTTCTAAAGAATTCATCAGAGGAAAGTGTAGAAGTTATCATGTTTTTGGCTTTAAAATCATATTGAACAACCCTTTTCTCAACATCAGTCATCTCATCCCATTCTTTGGGAATCATGTCATTACCAACAGTTTTGATGGGCACCATAGGACCTTTCTCTATTGCATTCCAAGCACCTGGGTCATTAGATTGAATAAAGATCTTCATCCTATTTTTCCAAAAACTAAAATTCTCCCCTTCAAACAAAGGAGGTCTGTTTAAAAAATCACCTTCCTTGAAAGTTATTTGTGAGGTATTCATTTTTGAAAAAAAAAAGTGATCTTGAGTAACTTTCAAGAACCAGCTCTTGATGCCAATTGTAAAGAATATGAATATCTCACACTTAACCAAGAGGGGGGGTGAATTGGTTAAATCTTGATAAATAAAAAAAATCTTTAATCAAAATCAGAGTTCCTAGGATCTTTATCACTTTTCAAAACCAAGAAACCTTATTCAATCAAGTAGCTCAGCCCCAAGGAATTCAATGGATCAAAACTGACTTTGTTCGTCAAGCAATTTAATCAATAACACAATGAATATAATGAGTTAAGGGATAGAGAAGCAAGACACAATCAGATTTATACTGGTTCACTTCAACACTAGAAGCTACATCCAGTTTTCTTCCAACCAACACTAGGTTAGAGTTCCACTATTATAATTTTCAGTTCTTACAATCAATTACAATGTCTCCCTTTATCAACCCTACATAAAGTACAAAAATCTAAAACCCTATTAGATTCTAAGAGACAAGAACCTAAGAACACTACTCAGTTCTTTCACCTAGAGAACCCCTTCTCTAGTTTCAAGCAAGAACCCAATTACAATAGCCAAAATACAAAGAAAATCCAAAACAAAAATTATAATCAGATTTAGGAGAGAAACAACCTGATGATCCACATGCAAAATTATGTTACCAGATCAAGTTGAATGAATATAAATCAAATAGCACAACTTTCCTTAATATTGAAATGGTTTTCAAGCTCCAAGAATGAGTCAAACACACATGATCAAAGCACAATGGAGCAAGACACAATTAAAACACCTTAAAATCACTTTTGAATGCTCACTAGACTGTTTAAGCTCAGTATATGCGTATGGGTAATGTTCCACAAAGTTAGAAATCAGGCTGAGTATCAATCCTATTTATAACAGCTTTTTGTAACTATCTGTAATCGATTAAATGCGCCAAATAATCGATTATTTCGCACATGTAATCAATTAAATCAAGAATGTAATCGATTAAACTATTCATAAGCATTTTTGGGTTTTGCAAAACAGGTCAAATAATCAATTAAGACAGGAGACTCAAAAAGACAAAATACACAGTGTAATCGATTAGGAAATGTGGTAATCGATTAAAGTAGGAGTCTCTGAAAGCTGAATGAATTGTGTAATCGATTACAATATGTGGTAATCGATTAAACCAGGAAAACTTGTAAGCATTAACATACAGTGTAATCGATTACGAAATGTGGTAATGGATTAAAGTAGGGAGACGGCTTTTCCAATTAAGCCTATGTAATCGATTACAATACCTTGGTAATCGATTATCCCAGCACAACTTAAAATCATATATAGCTATATAATTGGTTACTACCCATTAATAATCGATTAAAGAGTTCAACAAGGCAGTACACATGAAAACAAAGGTCAAATAATCGATTATTCCGATAGGTAATTGATTACATTGTTCTTGAAAGCTTTTTCAAAATAGACTAAGAACAAAATAATCGATTAAGTCTTTAAGGTAATCGATTACAACAGTATAAAATGTTTTTTTCCAAAAAAAACTTGAATTAAATTAAAAACTTAGTCAAATAACTAAAGCCTTGTGATTTTTATGTACCCAATTAATTTAATTATAGATTAATATGAATGCAATGCATTTGGATCACCAGAATTGCTTTTCTCTTACACATTTCACACTAATTAAACTTCAAGGCATCCATTGCATGTTGAAAGCTCAAAACCCATGCTTGAATCACAATTCCTTTGCATTCTTTAAGTAACTCCCCCTGAATCCAACAATGTTTCGTGCAACATGTCCTAATCGTGAGTCATCACCAAAAGCTACCCGACACTGGTGGTTATGGCCACGAGTTCTCCATCAAGGCTGAGGGAAACAACGTTGACGCCGCCATCGAGCTTGCCAACAACTTGCGTGGCGTCGGAGATGTCATCGACGTTGTGGAGCAAGGGAAGGCCATTGGAGGTTCCAAGAAAAAGAACTTTTTTCTCCATGAGGCAGTCGAAGGAGGTAACGACGTCTTTGGGTTCGAGATCAACATCAATGATGTCAGGCTCACTATCCTGCAAGGGTGGAAAAAAAGTTGGAATTTCATAAGACAATAAAGTTAGGGCTTGTTTGTTCAATAATTTGTAATAAGAAATAGATGAATTGAAGATAAATTTTTTAGTAAATGACTCACTCTATCGTTCTTGTGGTCTCTCAAACTCATCTCAAGCATCTCTCTGCCAAGCCAATTGATGGAACTGGAAGAACCCCTGAAGTCACCATTGACAGACCTCGACTGCCACGACGGATTGATGGAGGCTACTAATGACAGTGGCTGAAATAGTGAGCACGACCTTGGGGAGGAGCGTGAGGAATGGCTGACAGAAAGCACGAGTACCACATTAGGGTTCAAAATAAAAGCTGACCTTTAATTCGAAAACAGTTAAGTTGAAACCTTCTTTGAATCACTTAAACAAAGACAGTTTTAGTTAAAATGGTTGTCGTCCAAAGCCTTCCGAATTCGAAAATAACACAGTATTTACAAAAATGTCACCGGTTCTCTTTCAAAGACAGTTTTTGTAACACCCCAAAAATTTAGGGAATTACAGACAATTACTAAGAGTAAAATGTTAATGAAAGACAGTAGAAAAATTTAAGGCAAAATGACAAGAACGCCCCTGAACAAATTCAAAAATGACGGTTATGCCCCTAGGGTGAAAATAACAACTTTGTCCTGAACAATTCTGAAAAAGACCAACATATCCCTAGATATTTTGGTAAAGATATTTTAGGGATAAAAGACATAAATGCCCTCGAACAATTGGGATAATTACCATTACGTCCCGAGGGTGGTAAATTACCAAAAATGTCCGTAGGCCAAAACTGGCCAAGATGAACTTAGAAATTTATGGAAACATCAGTATTGGACAAA
>PYAF01006310.1:93085-112827 GCA_007407185.1 Glycine tomentella | reverse complement strand
TATAAGTTGTGTGGTCTTTTTATAATTAAGATTTTATCCATATGTGCTTATAGATATTATTCAAACTATGTTTGTCATAAACTTACCCGAGTTGTGTCTGTGGTTGACACCTGTGATGACCCCAATTCATTTGGGCGAGCAGAGGAACAGGAAAGCATGAGCTGTAGATGAAGATTGTTGAAGAAGTTTTTGATGAACTATTTGTTGTAGTCTGTAATTTTGTGGCATGTAATTTGTAGTAGACCGTCTGTGTATTATTTTGGATAACTGTATCTGGACTGTATCTTATTATTATAATTCAATCGTGGTGAGGAAGAACCGTGTACGTTACAAACGAATCATTTGCAAGTGAAGCAAAAAGAATTTTCGTAAAAAATTTATAACTAAAAACGTTATAATACAGAAAGGATACGGATTTCCATATAAAAACAATCAAACACTAGTGAGCTAAGAGAGGCGTTACAATCTTCAGTTAGTAGATTAATCTGAACTAACAAGGATTAAGTTAGGATAGATTATCTTTCGTGAACCGAGGACATTAGAGGCACCATCTGTTCAAAGGTCTGAATTGTTTAATCACTGCAATTATCTGGTATTTCTGTTTTATTTTAGATACTCTCGCATTCTTTTAGAATCCCCCCATTACACGTTTAATCCCTTAACACAGACAATTGATCCTAGAGAGACGACCTAGAAGTCACTTCCTAGTACTGCATTTAATTATATTAATTTGACCGAGTACCACCACGATCAACTAACAGTGTAAATTAACACGAGGGAAGAAGGAATAGAACGTGCGCGAAGCATACATGGATCTTCTGTGCAACGCTTATTCGAATGCCTCAGACGACGACGATGAAGAAGAAGAAGAACAACCAAAACGACAGAGAGTATCACTCTCTTCCCCTAACCCGCCAAAACGACACCTTCCTTTGCCTTCTCCTCCTTCATTCAACCACCAAACGCAAGCTCCCATGCCCGGAAGATACATTTCCAAACGACAGCGCGCATTGATGGGCCCCACCCCTGCCCTTCTTCCTGACCCCGTTCCTGTTCCGTCTTCGTTCACGCTATCTGGTACCCATCTCTTCTTTTCTTTTCTTTTTCTCCCTTTTCGTTTATGTGTAATCCAAATTGAACTTTTTTTTTTCTTTTTGTTCAATTTTGTGATCATTGAAACTTTTACAGTGGCAATTCAACTCACATTCAAATTTTGTGAAATTAACTGGGTTCGATTTTGATTTGTTTTATTCAAGTTTTTATTTTAGGTCTGTTTGTTAAAAGGCGTTCAATTTTGGAATTATGATTATAGATTAGAGTTGTCAATCCCAAATAGCGGCGTGGAGTGTCCGATTCTATACATGCTATAGCGGGATAGTGGATAGTGGGATGACGATATTTTGAACATTAAACCCTTACCTTAGATTTATACCAGTGTTATCAATGGTGGAAGCAACGTGGCAGAAGGCCAAAATTCTGCCATAAAAACATGCCATTGTGGTAGTGGCCAGGGATGGATCCAGAAAATTGATGAAGGGGGGCACTCATGCTACGTGCGTAGCTGTGACGGAGACAAAGCAATATAGATTCATCATCAACCGTGATTTGTCTCGCAAATAAATCATGCACACACAGGACAAAGCAAACCTAGTATTGCATTGCATCCAATTCAATTTATCTTCAGAATAGTAATAGACAAGAACAAGACAAACATAGCTACATCCAGGAAAATATCAAAATACTAGTGAGATGATAAAATGTACACAAAAAAAAAGTTAACATACAACTCAAATGATTAGTTAAGAAACATCTTTCAATTAATTCAAGATAGATGTGTTTCACAATTTACATCCTGTTTAGATTTCAACACAAGGTAAATATCACTAGGCAATTTAATTAACCAGAATATTTTTTTTAAAAGAAAAACTGATTCAGTAAAATACAGTACTAATATTTCAAATTATAGTTTGCAACGAAGAGCCTTGGAAGTGGGTCTTTGAGTGACACAACGTGTAGAAAGCAAGAATTCCAATTAGAACTGTGATATGGCTTGTTGCAATTTCTTGTCACCAATAAGGAGTGAACCAAAGGTGATGCAGAGTGGGCGAAAATGACAGTGAAAATGAGTGAAGAAAAGAAGTAGAGAAAGCTAAGTGCAAGTGCTTTTAAAAGAAATATATATAAACAAGAATATTTCAAAATTCAAATCACTTCTAAATTCATCCTCCAAATGTACTTTTGATATGTGGGGCATTGGAAAATCACATCTGTTACACTAAACTGTTCAATCTAGTTTACAAACTACAACCAACAAGGTGACAAAATCTAATGCATATTACATTCCCAAATATCAATCTCACTTATCACTTTTTCTCCAAGGTCATTACTTATGAATATGGAACTAGATTTGCAAAATTTAATGTCAAAATTTAAGGAGGGGGCAAGTGCCCCCCCATCCTATATGTAAATCCGCCCATGGTAGCGGCTTCCCTTTACAAATTACCTTTGGCGGTTAGCAAAAAAGTGAAATGGTAGTGGGTAGGCTACAACAGTGACAAAATTGCTGGAAACTAGCCGGAAAAAAGATGACTCTTTGTAAACCAGTGAGAAATGAGTCTGGATGCCAGAAATTGGCTGAATAAAAGAGAGCTGTGCTGTGCAATGGCAAGTGGTGCTGGAAACTAGCAGAGGAGTGTGGAAAAGAGCTCTGTAGAGGCAAGGGCTTGCACTTACAGGTGCGCATGAATGAATGTAATGGGAACTGAAAACATGACAACTTAAAAATCTGTCCAATTTTCTGATTTTGCCAAATGTACTTAGGGGTAAAACAGTCTTCAGCCCCATATCTGAAATAGCGGGTGCAAAGGCTGCAAACTGCCGCAAGGTGTGATGTGACTCAGTTCCAGGGAACATGGCCATCCTTCAATGTGCCACGATGATGTGATAGTGGTGTTATTCACTACTCTGTTATAGATTGAGTTCCTTTTATTTCTTTTACGTAACTTCAAAAGGAGGAGTTTCATTTTGACATGCTAATCAATGTAAAGACAATTACGGAAGGTAACAACAAAACAACCATTACCTTATCCCACTAGGTCATAGTCAGTGTTGTTAAATAGCTGCTATAGTGGTGCTATAGCGCTGTTGCGGCCGCTATAGGTGACATGGTTGTTGCATGTTCCTGCATCCTCTTGTCATCTCTAGCAAGTCTCCAACCACTTGAACTTTTGAGTTAATATCATGCCATTTTTTATGCATTTTATTTTATTTTCTTACAACTTGTGTGTGTGTGTGTGTGTGTGTGTGTTTATATATGTCTCTCTCTATGTGTGTTTGACTTCTCCGATAATATATGAGAGTGGTTTGTAGGCTTTTATCCATTTTCAGCAATCCACAATTGATAACACTGGTCACATTAAACTTATTAAATAATGTGACAGGCTGACAGCAAATTGAAAATGTAATACTTTCCTCACTAACAATACATAAAAAATAAAACAAAAAACTCTTGGTTTTATATTAGCTTTAGGAATGATGCTACCTTTATTTGTTGTGTTGCTGCATTTTATGTGATCAACTTCATCTTTTATTTTATTTTTGCTGCTATCTTCTGTTGCTTGGATACATATTGAAGTATGTGATTCACTATACAATGTTATATATGAAGACTATAATGACGCTATTATAGTCTTGATATAGCGGAGCAATAGTGTAGTGGAACGGCATAGGATGCTATGGGATTGAAAAAGTGGTCATGGCATGCCAAAAAGGTGATTTTTTCACGTGCTATAATGACGCTATTATGATATAGACCTCAAAAAACTATTTGTACTGCTGAAATGACACTGTTGAGGGTTTTCTTGGCTAAAATTGTCGTGTCACCCCATTTTCTGATGCATTTTTTGCTTCATAAACATAATAGGATTTGAAATCCTTCTTTCTCTCTGTTTTGAACTTTGTTCCTTCACTTTACAGGACTATTTTTTTTTCCTGAGATTCACTCTTTCTTCTTCCTTTAGACTTCCCAGTTCAAGTTCTGCTAATTTTTATCTTATTTTTTGTGTTCTTTTTCTACTAATTTTACCATCATCTTTCATATTTGTACTGCATTACTTTGTCCTCATTGTTCCTAGATTGATGGTGATTGTGTGCGTAAAATCTGACTTATTATTTATCATAAATTTCTTTAATTTTGGCTTCTTTTTTGTTTTTTAGTATTATATATGTAGTATTAATTAATATTTAAAAAAGTGGCCATCTCGCTATACTGTTTTTAATGCTGATTGCGATGCATTGCTATCTGTGATTGATAACTATGACTAGTTTGTTTAAAACAATTTAAGATATTGATGTAATAACATATAACCTATCTATCATTATATTTGTGTATATGTTAAATCTTATAGATTGTATAATTTATAATCATTCCCAATATTGCAATTAAAAATTTTATATGATAGTTTTTTCATCATTTTCCCTCTCTTGAATTTTCATGTCTCCTCTTGAAATCCCCTCTTCTCTCAACCATACAGCCAGAGATAAAAAAGTATGAGAATGAACAGAAACGCCCAATGGCATATATAGACATCTTTTTTGTGTGTGAACCAAGGTATCCCTCAGCTGAAAGTCAAGGACTAATCCCCTGAAGTATTGAGATCCATTTAGGGGATTGACCTCTCCCAATAGATGTTTTTTCATACGCAGTGGCCAGGGATCAAACCCATGACCATATGCTTAAGGGGTATGTGATTTAGAGGGGTAGAGAAGAGGGAGGGAGAATAATCTGCTATGCCTTTTTGGATATATCATAATCCAAAGTAATATAACAGATTGGTGATGATATAACATCATAGAGGGGTAGAGAAGAGTGAGGGAGAATAGTCTGATATGCCTTTTTGGATATATCATAATCCAAAGTAATATGACGGGATTGGTGATGTTATAACATCATAGAGGGGTAGAGAAGAGGGACGGAGAATAGTCTGATATGCCTTTTTGGATATATCAGTCCAAATTAATATGAGGGATTGGTGATGTTATAACATCATGTGTCCATTGGACGTAATAATGTCACAAGTATCTATTGAAAGGATGAAGAAAACAAGACATAATCTGTTAAACATCATATGTCCATTGGAGGTAAGCATATGGTTGTGGCATGGATACTTTAGCGAGAAGGGAATGAAAATGATCTTTTCTTTAGGAGATAGGCAAAACTTGGAGTCTTCGATACTCATTTTTTCATAATTGTATCCTTATTCTTCTATATAAATCCCACCTAGATTCTCTTTTCCTGGCATTTTTTGGTAGTATTTAAGAGAATTGAATTTCTTTGGCATGACTTGAGTAATTATTGCATGAGCATAGTGTCTATGGGTGCAACTAATCAAAAGTTCAAAATGTATTAAAATAATAATAAACTCTGTAGTGAGATCCATGCTCAAGCTATGTTAAATTATTAAAATTGTCTTGAGTTTTTTAATTTATTTTGCAACAATTGCTTGGCATGGCTACTATCATAGTTCAAGGTCTACTTCTCAATTAAGGCCCTCCACTTCTATATCTATCTAGTGAGGAAGGTCAATAGAAAATAACTGCTTAATTTTGGAGCATGCAGCAGATGAATTTGTGTTATAATCAGTCTCTGGCTGAGTGATGAGCTTGCATAAATTAAATTTCTTTACTTCCTCACACATACCTTTTTCCTGTTGGTACTTTCTTCAGACATAGATGTGCTGCATGTTTTAGTGATTCTATTTATTCCCTTGCTTCTATATTGATCTTTTTTTTTTGGCCTTTGATAGAGACAACTATGCTGACCTATTTCTTGTTTATAAACTTAGGGAGTATCTCGGATACTGATATACACCATAATATTTTATCATTGTTGAAAAGTAAAGCAAAGGGTCATCAAAGCCCAAAACTGATATCTGAAAAGCTATTTGCGACTCTATACGCGCATACAAAAGCTGTGAATGCTATACATTGGTCATCAACTCATGGTAAGTTCTCTTTGTTGACAAACTGTTGCCCTGGTTTGTGTGTGATATACTATAGTTTTTAATGAGGAATAGTTGTCCTAAACTGTTTCTTAGTGATAAAGGTATTGCATTTGTGTGATATTTTAATTTTAATGTATAAAGCATTTGTTCGCTAGACTAAATTTAAAATCAAAGTATTGAAAAGTGTTGTGTGTGTATTTGTGTATGAGAGAAAGCAAGAGAGATATTCTTGTTGAGTTGTTGTATATACTAGTACTAGTATTTATTTGTTCATCAGAGTTAGCTTACAGCTCACCTCCTTGCATCTGCTGGGATGGATCATGCGGTTTGCATATGGAACGTATGGAGCAGAAATCAGAAGAAAGCATGTGTGCTAAACTTCCACAATGCAGCAGTCAAAGATGTGAAATGGTCTCAGCAAGGGCACTTCCTACTTTCTTGTGGGTATGATTGCACGTCAAGGTTAATTGATGTTGAAAAGGGATTGGAAACTCAGGTTTTCAGAGAAGATCAAATTGTTGGAGTTATAAAGTTCCATCCAGACAATTCAAATCTCTTCCTTTCTGGAGGGTCAAAGGGCCAGATCAAACTTTGGGATGTCAGAACTGGCAAAGTAGTGCACAATTATAATCGAAATTTAGGTCCAACTCTGGATGTTGAGTTCACAATGAATGGGAAGCAATTCATTTCTTCTAGTGATGTATCTCAAAGTAATGCCAGCGAGAATGCTATTATTGTTTGGGATGTGTCAAGAGAGGTACCATTGTCTAATCAGGTGAGATAATTCTATACATTGTCTTTCATTTTTCTGTTTTAAATGTTATCCATTTTTTCTGCAAAATTGCTATGAAGTTTGCTTATTGTTAGTTTAAGCAGCAATGCTGAGGTTGATTACAACTCTTGAAACAATAAGTCATTCTAGAGGGAATAGAATAACGCAGATAGTCTAGTAAAAAAGTTATAGATACCATTTCTATTTTCTTAAACCAACCGGTAAATGGACTGATTCATGGTTTAGTGGTGCAACTATGGCCAAATTATTGTCAAACTGGAATTAATTTTTAACGTATGTATATTATTATGCTGTTTTTAACACATAATAATATTATTTTGTATTGACATTAAATATGAAATTTTAATATTTTAAGCTACTATATATTTTAAGCTATAGGATTAAAAACATACTGCCTTTTTCCTGGTTTGATACTTTCAAGTTTCAAGATCCAAAACATACTGCCTTAAGTTGTTTTTAATAGGGTGGATGAATGAACTGACATAGCAAACTTACTGCAAATGCAATATTCATGTCCAGTTGTCCATGACCCACCCTAGGGATGTGACCCACGCTTAGACTTCAGCAACGACTTAGCCTAGCGAGCCTAATAATAAGATTACACTAAAGACATAATATTTGTTTAAGGTTAAGTTAATTTGTAAGTTTCTGGACTATTTAAGGATTTTAAATAAGTTCCTATACTTTAAAGTCTGTAATTAGATTTAGATCCCTAAACTAGTAAATTATTTTTAATTGGATCCTTGGCAACATTTCCATTAGGCTTTGTTTAAGTATAGGAACCTAATTGAAAATTTCAAATTATTCAGAGTTTACTTATTTAATATATTCTTGAACTAAATATATATATATATATATATATATATATATATATATATATATAACAAATGTAACAAATATTTATATATTAATCAGGTCAATGTAACAAATATTTAACAAGAACTTGGAAAATTATTTAAAGATGCAATCCCTAGATTTATACTTTCTACTTAGAGTTCTAAAGTAATAAAATATGCCTTTTCAAAACGAAAACATGCCAATAACTAAATTTCCCAAGCTTTTGAGTTAGGGAGTTGGGTTCTAAGAGTCCAAATAAAGAATTTGAAGGAGTGGGTAGAACCGCCTACTCCTTAGAGAAAATTGCTGAGGAGAAAATAAGTGACTCTAAAGTTTCTCCAAAATCTCAAAAAGAATGGCTGAGTAAGGAAATTAGAGTACAAAATGGAGGAAAATGTGAAAGGGATGGAAACGAACAGGGTGTGGCAAGGAAGAAACTTGAGACTGTTGGGGTGGGGGTGCCTACGTTTTTTAATTTTTTTTTTCAATAAAATGGTTCATTTCAAGGTAGGTGTACACCAAGGTTTGGCTCTTAGTCATTATTTTTTTACCTTAGTGATGGATGAAGTAAAAAAAGATATTCAAGATGAAGTGTCGTGGTATGTACTTTTTGCAGATGATATTGTGCTTATTGATGAGACCAAAGACGATGCTAATAGGAAACTTGAATTGTGGAGAAATACTTTGGAGTCTAAAGGATTCACAATAAGTCAGAGCAAGACTGAATATATGAAGTGTGAGTTTTCGTTGATAAGAGATGGTGATCAACACCCTTGCTTCTACTTGGTCAATAGGTACCCAAAAAAGATGTTTTTAGATACTTGGGATAAATTTTCCAAAAAAGGTGGAGAGATTGATGAGGATGTAAATTATAGAATCAGAGCAGAGTGGATGAAATGGCAAAGTGCATCTGGGTTTTTGTGTGACCGCAAAATTCCCCTTAAACTAAAAGGAAAAATTTATAGAACAGTTATAAGACCTGCAATTTTATGTGGAGCTGAATGTTGGCAAGCACATAAGCAACATAAGCATAAAATAAGGGTAGTAAAAATGAGAATGTTAAGGTGGATGTGTGGTTATATGAAAATAGATAAGATAAAAAATGAAGATATTCAACGAAAGGTAGCATTAATACAGGTGAGTGAAAAGATGGGAGAGCATAGATTGATGTAAACGGGCACGTAATAAGACGGTCCTTGGATGCTTCCGTATGAACAAGAGTTTGTTATCAAGAGCTCGACACAAAGAGAGGTAGAGGTAGACCGAAACTTATTAGGGGAAAGGTAATTAAACAAAACTTAATGGAGTAAGATATAGATTGGCGGAAGGTGTGTCTTAGGAAGAAATGGAGAAAAGTTATAAGCTTGGTGGAAGGTTAGACCCGTTATTATCTCTATGTTCCAAACGGTACCATTTTAGTTCTTTTCCTCTTCATTTTTTCCTCCTTTCACCCTTCTTTTTTTGTCTTATTTCCCCTTTTTTTCCCCTTTTTATTTTAATTTCATATCTATCATTGGATTCATCTACCACAGACCTCAATTAACTTGGGTTAAAAGTGCTGTTGATGTTGATGAAAATGGTTCATTTCAGTCCGATTGTTCTCCGTATTTGTGTTTCTGTTGCTAAATCAATCAAGTTTGTACTTCAAGTACAATTCTAAATATATAGAAAAACTGTGTAAGAGAAACTGTAGCAACTGAATCAGTTCAGTTGTAACAGAATTAAAGCAGAATAGTGGGCCTGCTAACTGAACTGTTAACTTGATCTGTTGGTTAACAAGTGTTAGCATATAGATGAAAATGCACATGCTGCACACTATTTCTTTCAACAACTCACAGTATACTAGTCAAAGTTAAACTATGCTAACTGTGTAACCAGTGTTGTGAAAACTGGTTCAGTCATTGAACCGGTCGAGGTAATAGGTCAGTGGTTCAATGGTTCAACCGATGGGTCAGTAATTGACCCCATTTGAACCGGTATATATTAAAAATTTAAAATTATATATGTATCTATTATATATAAGTATATAACTAACATTATTTCATTTCATTAAGCAAAATATACTCAAAATTTCAAAATAACAATTGATAATACAAGTAAAGTGTATTGAACGAATGAAGAAAAACTGAAGCTTTTGCGTTTTGTCTCCCTGGTCTGAAGTTTTTTTTTTTTTCTATGGCACCAAAACGACGTCGTTTTGCGCATCTGCACTTTGTTCTTTTCTTCTTCACCAACCCGATCCGGGTCCTAAAACCTGGCCGGATTCCGGTTCTTACCAAAACTGCCCGGTTTTCTCTGGGCCAACTGCATGGCCGATTCGTTAGCCAACTTAGCCCGATTAATGCTCCGATTCCCAGTCCATCCGGCCGGTCCGAATCGGTTTTAATAACATTGCCACATGCTACAGTCTACAGATATCAGTATTGTTAAAACGTAGTGTCAACTCGGTAGAAACGGGCGTTTTAACGTTTTTGGGCCAAAAATCATGTTGAAACAGTGGTTAAAACGGAAAATGGGCTGACTCAGTTGAAACGGCGAGTCAACTCGGTTGACTCGGTGAGTTTACCGAGTTGGCTCAGTTTTTATTTAAAAAAAAAGGGGTTAAAAACGCGTAAAGGCCTGGGTTTTTTACCCACCGACAGGCGACAGCTTCTCCCTAGGTGCGCGGCACGGTGGTCTTACTGCTTCGTCTGCGGTCTGCTCTGCTGCTTCGTGTTCCTTCTCCGTCGACAGTGCTGCACTGCTGCTTCATCTCCTGCTTGTAGTGGTGCTCGACTGCTCGCGCTTCCTTTCTTGGTGGCGTTGCATTTTCATTCTTCATCAATCATCATCAATTCATCACTCATCAGGTAATTGGTGGCGCTGCATCTTCATTTTTCATCAATCAACCCTACTGTGAGTGAACACAAAACAAGGATGAAGCTGTGTGCTTATGTATTTGGGCCAGACAAGTTGCTTTTTGCACCCCTGTTATTTCTTTATGCAGTTTTTGTATTTTTTTGGACTTATTTTAGTATGTAGTAAACTCTTCCGTTTCGTTTACGTTTCACGTTTTTACGTTTTTACTCACCCTCACCATTTCTGCGTTGACACTACGTTTTAACAACATTGATAGATAAAATCATTTTCTTGCCATGGACTAGTTGACAGTTGAACCGATCGGGCTAGCTAGTCTTGTTTAGTTTTAAAAAACAATGGTTCTATTTATGGTGAAGGGAGTTTGATGAAGACAATAGTATTCAATCATTATAGTAGCAGCCAGTCAAATACAATAGTCCTGAACTGGATGCTTCTACCTCCACCTGATTCACTAGCCTCCTCACAATCCTCCTATCCCCAGAATTGTTGTGGGGGTCAAAGGACATATCTTCAATGATCTTGGTTGCTTCAGTAGGTGGCTTCAGCATAAGATTTCCCCCGCAAGCAGCATCGAGGCTTGTCCTATTATGAGAGGACACTCCTCCATAGAATATTTGCACAATCCTCTGTGGGCTGAAACCTTTACGTGACAACTCTGGAGCAACTCTTGAAACCTCTCCCATGCCTCAGCCAAACTCTCCTGTTCCTGCACAAAATTCCCAATATCCCTCTGTATTTGATCATTTTTAACTACAGAGAGATATTTCTGAAGGAATTTATTAACGCAGTCCTCCCAAGTCGTGATCTTGTGTTGAGGTAAAGCACAAAGTCAATCCCAGGCTTTCCCATTCAGTGAGAATGGAAAAGCATCCAATCTCGCATACTCTATGGGCATGTTTTGCACATTGATGATGCCAGTCAGCCTCAGGAACCTCTTCCGGTGTGCCACGGATTCTTCAGACTCTGTTCCATGGAACTGATTGCTTTCTATCATCTGCAAGAAGCCATGTCTCAGCTCAAAATTGGCTTCTGCCCCCAGAGTTGGCCACAATATGTTGTTAGCTATCCCCACTTGAGGAGTGAGATAGTCTAACAAGGTCTGCTCTACCTGCTCATTAACAACAGTCTCACCTCGCATTGCCTCTGTTTCCAGCCATGTTTCTTCTCCTCTGTTTAGCTCTATTCCTGCGAGCAACTTTCTCAATCTTAGGTTCGTGTAGAAGTACTGTTCGCTGAGATCGAGTGAACATAAACTGTTAAACAAAGGAAAGAGAAATGATTAAACGCAAACGCAACAGACAACAAGTATAGAAGAAATTAAAATAATAAAATTCAACAATTTTCTTTTTTGAACTTAAATACTAAACAAAGAAAACAGAAAAATAAGAATAAGCAAAAATTATAAACAAAAATTGTATGGTTTTCTCAAAAGAAATTATCCAACAACTACACAACTAGTCCCTTGTGGCGGTGCCTAAATTGAAGCGTAAAATATGTTCGCTAAGGGCAAGCATACTCTACCTGTAGTAATAGTGGAGCTAAATCCGGATATCGCATCCTAAGAACTAGTTGTGTTCCTGTAATAGTGGAATGAATTGTGATTAGTCACTCGTGGAAATAAAACTCAATAACAAGCAGCAAAAATATAGGATAATTTATCATATAAAGAGACCTAGGACTATGATTCCAATCATGCTTTTGAATTCCCCCAATTTTCTTAATTGAAAATTCTTCTAAAATCAATTATTGCAAATCTCAAAAATAGTTAATAGGTACTGGTGAAACACTGTGAACCCTCTTTCTCTTAATTCAAATCCTACTTGGTCAGTTTGGGTTCAAATTATGAGAAAGTATAAGTTTGTGGAGATTAATTCACAAATTACTAATTCAGAAATCCTTTAAATATGTTTGGTCATTCATATTTCAGAGGACCCAATTATTCTATAGTTCATACGAAGTAGGCCACAAACACACAAACGATTAAAATATAGAGCGATCAGTTCTAAATGAAATAAAGCACAATAGAATGAAACAATTGACTGAACAAAGACAAATTTCAATTAATCAAATTGGGGTCATCTGCGGATTACATCATAGTCTTAGAAAATAGGGGTTTAGTTGGCCATAGGCACAGACAAGCATACACAGATCCTCAAATACATGAGAAAGAGTAGAGAAATTACACATTAGAGGCACGGTAATCCTTCTCACTTGCTCCCTCAATCCAACAAATCTCCCAATTATGCCTAACTCACTCACTGTTCTAATTTCATGGACAGAGCAAAAAATAATTCAAATCCTCACCCAATTCCTTTTCTATAAAACAAATATAGCTGGCGTGGGCAATAGCACGGCCGTGCTGTTGAAGAGCACGGCTGTTCTCATTGAGCAGTCACTTCAAATTCTAACTTTGGGGGGGCAGCACGGCTGTTCCTATACTGAGAATGACCGTTCTTGGAATTGGTGACACTGATGGCTTTTTTTCAAAAAACTCAGAACGGCCTTTCTGCCATAGCTTTAGGTGTTCTAAAATGAGCACAAACGGTCATTCTCCTCATTAGAGCACTTTTTTTTTACCCTTTTTAAGCCTCTTTTTCACAGATTTTCCACATTTTCCAGTCCCTGTCCTGGCTGAATCAAACTTAACAAAATTACATGAGTTTTGCCCATAAAATCACATGAATCGAATTAAAAAGCAAGGCAAACAATCTTGCAAAAGAACATGAAAACACCGGTTTATCATGTGTATGTGTGTGTGTATATATATATACGCCTTGGCTTCCACCATTTTCTGTTATGCCATTCGCCATATGTATATGGTGGATTTTGGGCTCTCCCCATTAACAACACTACACTGCTTTAGGGTTTATTCGAGATTACCGACTTCTAGATTCTCCCTCTTCTTACTCGCCACTTATGTACTTTTCCACACTGTTGTTTATGTTGCCATTGCCTACATATCAGATTAAATTACATATCTACAATTTATTCATTTAAATATCAACATCAACATCAACAACACCTTTAATCCAAGCTAATTAAGGTCAGTGATAGATGAACTCAATGATATATACGAGAAGGTTGGAAAAAAAAAAAGGAAATAAGATAAAAGAAAAGAAAATAAGATAAAAGAAAAGAAGGGGGAAAGAAGGAGGGGGGAGATGAAGAGGAAAAGGATTAAAAAGGGATCATCTGAAACATAGAGATAACAACGGATCTAACCCTCTACCAAGCTTATAGCTTTTTTCCATTCCGTCCTAAGACACACCGTCCGCCAATCTATATCTCACTCCATTAAGTCTTGTTTTACTACCTTTCCCCAGATAAGTTTCCGTCTACCTCTACCTCTCTTTGTGTCGAGCTCTTGGTAACAAACTTTTGTTCTTACTAGAGCATCCAGGGGCCGTCTCATTACGTGCCAAAACCACCTTAATCTATGTTCCCTCATCTGTTCACTCACCGGTACTACTGCTACCTTTCGTCGAATATCTTCATTTCTTATCTTATCCATCTTCGTATAACAATACATCCACCTTAATATCCTCATTTCTGTTATCCCTATTTTATGCTCATATTGCCTATGTATTGGTCAACATTCAACTCCATATAACATTGCAATTTATTCATTTAAACATGTCAGATTAAATTTCATTATCTATAATTTACTCATTTACACTTGTCACTCGAGGTATGCTGACTTTTGGTTAAACACTTAGATTTGTTGATGGTTGTTAAATGTTAGGTAATAATATTAATGCAGCAAAGAAGCATGATTTGCACTAATAACACTGAACAACTAGTTCAGAAGATCAATTTTTCAATTTTTTCTCTTCCAAAGACTTTCCATGATCTTAAAGTTGTGATAAAACTCAAGCCACGTGCACTACATATTACAATCTGGAATTTCTATGATGTATGCGACCTATAGTTCTTGACGCTTATATGAATTTTCGAGTATGCAATTCATATCTAAATATCAATTTGACCAAATGTACGTGTAAACTTTGTTACACTTTGTGAATTCAGATTTTAATTAGCTTATTATACTCCTGAATCAGGTTTATGTGGAAGCTTATACGTGTCCCTGTGTGAGGCGCCACCCATTTAATTCAATTTTTGTTGCCCAATCAAATGGGAATTATGTTGCAATCTTTACTACCACCCCACCTTACAGACTCAACAAATATAAGCGATATGAGGGACATGTGGTCTCTGGGTTCCCAATCAAGTGCAATTTCAGCTTGGATGGGAAAAAACTCGCTTCTGGCTCTTCAGATGGTTCCATCTACCTTTATGATTATCAGTCATCCAAAGTTGTGAAGAAAATCAAGGCCCATGACCAGGCATGCATAGATGTTGCCTTCCACCCTGTTATACCTAATGTTATTGCTTCATGCTCATGGGATGGAAGTATTTTGGTATTTGAGTAGTCAGTCTTTAATTTTCTCAAAGGGCAAGCATTTGGTTACTACTAGAAAAAGACTTGCTAGGAGAGTGGAAAACTCTATCCTTCTCTTAGTCTAGGGAGCTGTTTCTAGTTTGTTAGATACTGTGTCAATAATGAAACCTTCTCCCACAAGTCAATGTTTGCTTAAATGTGTACCATTTTACTGTTGTGCTGTGGATTTAATGTTTGTTCACTTATATTACAACTATAGTGAATCATGGTGTGAATTGTTTAAAAAGCAGTTTAAAGTATTTACCAAAAGTGAGAAATCTTGGTAACTATAATTAATGTTGTGACAGATCGTTTCTGAACTGTGTAGAAAGTTACTAACAATGAATGAAGATTTAAAATGCTTCTCCATTATCGGCCCTTAATTTCCCCAGTGAAGAACTGTTTTGGATAATTCAGGCAATGATCTTACAATGTGTAAAGCCGCACAGAGATTTGTGTTGGCCATTAGCATCTAAATTGGCTGAAGAGTTAACCTGCTTTCACCACCATGGAATAAAAAGCAGCGAAATGAAAATAGGCTTCATGACTATCGAGATTCTCAAAGACCTAATAACTTTCCAAGAGATTGCTATATGGTCAAAGGATGCCATCATAGAATGTAGTTTAGTCCCAACAAATATCAGCCTGCAAGTTGCATGTTTCTATCTCGAATATTCAGGGGTCTCAGATCAAAATTTGATCACTTTGAAAAGTTTTAAACTATCGTTGTCACACTAACATAGTGAATTATCCTTTTCAGCCTTACAAGAAACATTGTGATATGCCCTCCATGGATTTTTTTGACAAGCCTGCTGTGAAACTGGAAATGCTTACACGTATTTCCATGTCCTTCACACTCTTAATGCTGGGCAGGGTTTACTTTCTTCTCATGTGCATTTGTGAAATAAAAACTAAAACAAAAATGTGGCATGAGGCAGTGGTGCAGCTCACGAGTCACAAGCAATGTCTAGGTGCTTGTAACCATTACCTACCATCATGGAAGGAAACCCTAAATGTGACTTAATCCAAGAGGGGATTTGTGGGGGCAAACTCTGCTGTTCTTATGTTCAGCCACATCTTCCCACAAGGAAAGGGAGATGGAAGGGGGGCCTAACAGGGTCTAAACAAGACATTATAATTATGTAACTCCCTTTCCCCTCTTCGTGGGGGTGAAATTCAATTGTAGGGGGACAAGACACACCACTCTTTATTTCTCTCTTTCAAAGAAATTTCAATTCTGGAAATTGGAAAACATTGTTGTTATATGATATTATCTGAACATCACACAGCACTATCTAGAGAAAAACCAAGCACCTCTTTCAAAGTTTGATGGTCCACAAGTACAAGTACCTCTCTCTTAGAACTGTTTATATTGGAAAAAATTGGGCAATGTAATCTCAAATCCCATTTAAAGCAAGGAAACACACACCCCTTAGGCCTCATGCAGCCTACTATCCTATGTACATTATTTATTTTCAACGTCTATATGAATATGTTCCCCACCTTACATGGTCTTAAGCACTCTCTTTATCATCCCAATATTTATGTCTTTGTTAAGCCCCACTAGTCTTTTCCCCAAAAAACAAACTCAAAAGGCAAAAAGGGGCACAAGAAAGGTGGAACTTAGAATGAGGAAAGCATGCCCCTACTACTACTCCACAGTCCCATATGACTGCAATCATCATCTAAAAGAGAGATACTTTTGTAGCGTACTTGAGGTCAAGAGGGCATTCGCGTTTTAAAGGCCCCACAAGCTAACCTATGGGGCGACACGAAACGATGGGCTGAAAGGTTTTTAAGCCAAGCCAGTTGAAGAAGCTCCAGTAGAATTTGACATGAACTTGCTTCATGGTTTCTTAATCACTTTAGTACTACATGATATTGCATTTAATTGGGGCAGGGGGGAGCCAAAAAAATGACAGTTATTACTAAGTAAAGTTTATGCTTTGCAATCAACATCGTTGCTTTGGAATCACAAAACCACCTAGCCATTCTCACTAAATACTACTAGCTAGTACTTACTACTCTGCGAATCACATTGTCTCTTTTCTTTTGATTCATCTTGTCATCTATATGC
This sequence comes from Glycine tomentella, assembly GCA_007407185.1. Classification (NCBI taxonomy): domain Eukaryota; kingdom Viridiplantae; phylum Streptophyta; class Magnoliopsida; order Fabales; family Fabaceae; genus Glycine; species Glycine tomentella. The sequence continues at coordinate 95,821 of PYAF01006310.1, read as the reverse complement.
TTTCCAACTTTTGGATTAATGTTTATCCTCTGCTACATGCTAGACCATAATCAAAATGTTTGTGCCTTGCTCACAGTGTTATCACTAGCCTTCCAATCCTGGCCCTGAAAAGTAGCCGACAAACTCATTTTATTGGTTCTGCCATGTGATTTGTGGCCTCAACCAAGTCACCCATTTGGTTGGTTCTTCTTTATTAGGGGCCAAAGAATTTAGAAAAACAGAAAGAAAAAATAAAAAGCCAATCATGATTTTATTAAATGCACCTTGCTCTCAATTTCCCAAATTTGGAAGGATGCCTAATAAGGTGGTGTTTGTTTTTCTCATAAGGCTACGTGGCCACTACTACTCATTAATCAACCCCCTTGCATTTATGTTTTTATAAATTATCTCTATAACAATGTCCCTATGACATGGAGTAATATGCTTCAACACCTGACATGAATCATTATAATCTAAGCTCCCGGGTTATGAAAATCTTGGAGGGATTATGTTTGATTGTTGCCATTGGTTGACACTAAGTTCTAGAAAGCTGAGTCCAGCTAGAAGATAAAGTAGATCAATTAGATTCTGTCTGCTCTATCCTTTCTTATAATAACTATTTTTCTATATTTTATTTCACCTTTAACAGAGGTTGTTCTCACTTTCACTGTTTGTGTTTGAATACTAGTGAATTGTGATGCAACTTGCATGAACTTCAATTTCTGGTTTAACTGATCAACGTTTTCACTTGGCTACATTAACTTCTCTCTCTTTATTCTTTGTTTTTGTCAAATAAAGATGAATTATTTTACGTTTTAAATTAATCAGTACATAATGTTTCGCAGATATTTAGGCTGTAACATCCTCTTCTTTTGTCATATTTATTTTGTTTTTGTTTTAACCAAGACTTCATCCTGTATTGTTGTGTATTCATTGTAAACCTATTTTGGCTTCAAGCCTATTACTTTATTCAATTTCATAGACTAAATACAACTTTCCCTTTTCTTATCTTTTTCTTATTTGTTTTCCTTAGGATGTATAAACTGAATTAGGTCTTGTCAATGCTGTCATAGCTTATACACTGTGCCTTGTCAATGATTAGAGAAAGAAAAACAGAAAAATGAAGGAATCCCTTCTTTGAACTTCTGTCATTTTTAATATATATTAGTGTTTTCTTGTCATGTCAGTCATTTGAGTGTGATAATACGTGTATGTCATTACTTCCGGAAAAAAAAAACTTGTGTATAGTGTAGATAAATAACAGGAGTCAAAAGTAAGAAAGTGAAAGGGTGTGCAATGTGATTTAAATCATTTTCTTTTAGAAAGAAAGCATGACTTTGTGAAGTGATGTGTGTGTATAAGAAATAAGAAATATACATAAGGCTATTCCTGCTTCCAATAATATTGTTCAATATATCTGGATTCTTCTAGTAGCATATGGATTAATTAACTTGCATAGGCATTCATTCATGAACACAATCCTTATTCTGGTGGCATTTGACCGACAAGATGGCTTCAACAGTGAGTGGAGGGTGTGAAGGCCTCTATCAACCTCCATGATCATTGATCACAAGCCATGCATCATGAATGAAACTAAAACGTTATCGTTTCTCTATTACAAGTGCAAACAATACATGAAAGTGGAAGCATCATGGTATGAGACAGCAAAAGTAAAAGCATAGAATAGGGTGTGGAAAATATAACGTATTTTAAAGTACAAAAATTATTGGCAAACGGTTTTTATTCAAATGGCTACATGTTATATTGATAAGGACTTTGATGATCACCTTCCCAATAATAATTGTGCATGAAGTCTCGACACACTAAAAGGATAAAGGGTCCTTGAAGTTGAATTCTTTTTCTCAAGGAATGTAGAAGAATATTGCACTGGCAATTGTGTAAATTCATTCTGATTGACAAGTTCGTTGCTGAAATCAGAATTTGACAGCAAATTTTGCTTTCGTAGTGATGGTGTACTGCGTTATCTATTTGTTGCATGAAGTGGTGGACAAGGTATCATAATACTTATCAACCATTGAGCTAGGTGAACTTTTCCTTTATACAAATATTCCTTTTCTTTATTTATTTTCTTCTTTCCTTTTCATTCGTTTTTTTAACTTCTCTTTTTAGCTTATTTTCTTTACCCCCCCCCCCCTTTTTTCTTTATTTTTTGTATTTAATTTCTTTTGAATTTGAAGCATGCAAGGACACGTCCTGGTGGAGGTACAAGCATTGTACTGACCCCTTTGCGTAGATATACAAAGTGTTATCACTTTCATCTCGCAGCATATTATGATGATCTTGTTGTCGGTCAAATGATGTTAGCTATTTGTGTGTCGGTGAGAAAGGTTAAAAGGAAAAAGTGCAGTGGAAAATGAACTAGAGTTCAAGTTATTTCATCTTCTTTGGTTATGAAGTCCCCACATATTATCTTGCACCAACATTTAACATTTAAAATTCAAGAAAATGTGGTGCTGATATTTGATTAAAAGGCACTTTAGTGGAATGTGGAGGATTATGTAGTACAAATTCTCATATACCTCAAACTTAACTAAGCTATAAACAAAAACAATCATTTCAATGCATTAAACTAATCACAATGAATGCATTATAACTTAACATTTGCACTATTATAAAGGTATGCCAAACCGTGTAAATAAAAAGATGAAAAAAATTAAGATTTGGGGTTTTGTGTTGATTTATAGCAGTGTTACTCTTTTGACTAATTCCTACATTGAGAGTCTCAAATCACCACGT
>PYAF01006310.1:50365-76892 GCA_007407185.1 Glycine tomentella | reverse complement strand
TAAAATAAAATACAATAAAAGGTGAAAAAACATAATATCTAATTCTATCTTAAATTTTGGTCGAATAAAATCATTCATTTACATTTCTTTATTAAATAAATATACTAACTTTTAAAAATAAATTATTTATTAGAATCTATATATTTACATAATACACATTTTTAATTTGATTCTTATGAAAATTAATTTAATTTTTCATGTGTTTATTTATTTTCAACTCAGTTATATTGTTGTTTGTCAATGTTACAATATTATTTATTAGAATTTTAACTTAATAAAATATAATAAATAAATTAATAGTAATTTCAAATATAAAATATAGTATTTCTAATTTCGGTATTTGATAATTATTTTTCATTCAATTTTAATCACCATAAATAATCGTTATCACTATAAACAAATATCATTTATTATCAATATGTTAACAATATATATATGTAGTGCGACACTAAATTAAAAATTCAAAAGTATTTTTAAAAATCAAAATGACAATACATATTTAAGTTCATAGATTAAAATGTGAATAAAATGATAATAAAATAAAATCATTTTTTTTACACATAGCAATAGGCATAAAATTGTCGTGACAATTATCAACTATCACATTATCACAAAAAAATGTCAAGTATAATATTTGAGTTAAAAAATTAATGATAAGTAAAATAAATTTAAAAATAAAATTTTATTTTTATCTTTCAGAATTGACACCACCAAACAAATTCAAGAAAAATTGAATATTTAAAAAAAAAAAAAAAAAAAAACTTAGTTTCCCGTCTCATATTATCTGCCTGACTCGTGTGTTTTTGAACGCTTATCAAACATTGGCTAGAAAAATCTGATTTTATATCACCTAACATAGTTTAAGTTAGCTGTTTATAGTTACGGTTTACTTTAGTTAGTTTGAGAACAGAAACTAAAGTAATACGCATTAAATGCATATGAAAAAATTACTATGAATACAGATAAGAATCTCTCCTCATTTGTACTGCTGACACTGCCTCTTGATTTTAGGGTATGTGCAGATTGATATATGATATGCAGAGTATCACTTTCGGTGGTGATATGCTGACGTGGCAAATTGTGGATATCTATTCTTGGGGATCGCCGAACATTGACTTTTGTTTGTTTTGGTTGATTTGATTTTTCTTATCTTAAAAACAGTTCCTCTTTTTTGCGTCACTTCTTTATAAATTTCTTTTTGTTGGAATACATCAAGCTCCTATTTTATCCAATTTAATACTTCACTGGGCACGATTTATGGTTTAAAATTAAAGAACTCTACTCTGACCCCTAAAAAAAATCACATTTTGAATGTCTAATAATTGATCACATTTTTTTGGCATGTTTAGCCGCACAAAAGCTTGAATTAAGTTTGAAAATTTTGTTACTTCTGATGCAATTTCATATTAATAAGTTCTGTTTGTTTTTTCCTTTCAAAAAATAGTGTGAAAATTATTTTTTATCACCAATATTGGGGTCACACAAAATTTAATGACGTTTTTTTAAAAAATACATATATTTTGTTACTTCAGATACATATATTTTTTTTACTAATTTTAATCTACTATTTTACATTTATATATCATGGTGATAATAAAAAAGATAAATAGATTTGAGTAGTGATATTTATATAATGAATTTCATAAAATTTTCTACATATTTATTCTTTCATTTTTTATATCATATTACTTTCTTCCCTTTTAAAAAAATGTGCGAAGTTTAATTATATAAATAATATTACTCAGTAGATTTTTAAAATAACTAAGAATATGCTAGGAAATTTCTTTGATACACTCAATAAAAACAATTTCAAGATGTTTACAGTACAAGCAAAGAATATAGGATTTAAAACAATATCACATTTCAGAGAATAAAAAACTATTTGAAAAAACAGAAAAAGAAAATGCCTCTTTTTTTTCTTAGCGGATACACTGGAAGTGGAAATTCTAGATATTGATTCTTGCCAACTAGCTAATACAAATAACAAGTTGACAGCTTCGAAATAATGAACTTTCCGGATTCTTGCCTCAATGTCAAAACCCCATATCAACTATATGTACACTTCATTAAATTCATCGAAGTCATGTTTGATTAATAAAAATAAATAAATATTTCATAAAATTTTATTTATTTATTTTAGCCTTATTAGAATATGGCTGAGCTGCGACTTGCAAGTAGTGGAATGGAAGTGGACAATACATGCGAATATAATTTAAATATTATTTTTTTTTCTACTTTCAAGCATGAAATTGGGGGCAAGTGTTTTGTACGTACATGTGTAGTATACGAGCAAAATCATTTCCAACAAAGAAAAGGTCAAATTACTATTATGCAAGTGCATGTGTTGAACTCAAGATCATAGCTAGATTTTAATGAACAAACGGCGAATCACGATATAGTGGGAACAAGAAAAACTGAAAAACCATAATGCATATTTGAGTCCAACATTGGAGATTAGAAAGAAATGGTCAAATTAACATGTTGTCTACTTAGGACATTAATTAACATTGTGGCATTAATACAGTGTGTGTGTGTGTGTGCGTGAAGCATATAAATTGTGGTGTGGTTGACTCTTAATTAATAACAGCTAATTGAACTCTTCTAAAGGATATGTTAGGTACCGAATTTGAGGACAAATCGAGGTTCATGAGTTACTTCCTCAATCCTCGATCACCCACATGTGTGTATTGTTATTGTTCCTATTTTCTTAGGACGAGATATGATACGATACGCTTCTATGTCATTATCATTTGCATATTCTTTTACACTTCTTGGGACCCCGGATACTAGGCCAAGTAATCATAGCGACATATATCTGCCATTTTGATTTTTGAGTAACTAGAATTGTTAGGTATATTAACTACATTAATTTCCTTGGCATTCATAAGAAAATAAACATCTTCTTGCTTATCAGTTGTGTATCTGCTTATATGTATAATAAAATTGACTTGAATTTATTTAATATTAGTATTATAAGTTTGAAGTTAGCATTTTTTAATATTTTTTTTCGCATAGATTTTATCCTTTAGAGATAATCTTATCAAAGGTATTATCAGTCATTAAATATGTAAACATTTATTTAAAGAAGAATTTAAATATTAGTTTGTCACAGGAGCTACTCTCTTTCCAATCTAGTTTATAATATTTTTTAATATTGTCATGAACTGTTTGTCCAATATAATTTTTAAGAAAAAAAATATAAGTACATCAAATATTTGCTCAAAATATAAGTCTAATAATGGTCATAATTAATGATTTGTCATCTAAATAACACAAGTTTTCTTGGATTATTTTTTTAAAAAAATATTTTGTGTTATATATTCCGTGTATAGCCGGCGCACTCGGGGGTCATTTCTAACCAATAAATATTAATATATTATAAATTTTCCCGTTTGATCTTGACAATAAATTTGATATAATGACTCAAATTTACTATGTTGTATTTCACATAAAAATAAAACAAATTTTGATTTGTTATCTTATGGCTTACGTCTTAAGTTTGATTTTTGTAAGGAAATGACTCATCGTGATTTTTAAGACCCACATTATGCAACATAATAATTATAAAATATCTTTAGGCCACTACTAAAAAAACAACTTTTTTACGACGCCTTTTTTCATGTCGGTCCCTCAAAACTATCTTAGTATATAAGGCGGTGACAATTTTGTAAATTGAAGGTTTTTCAATAAAAATGATTTTACAAAATCATCTTGGAATGATGTGTACAATGAGGATTACCCGTATAATTGTCATTGACTCGACATTCCACGACGTTTTTAGTAAAATCTTCGTGGTTTGTGTGGTTATTTAACTGGCATGTTCACTCACTCACCCTCGTGCCCGCAGTCATTCATCGTACGCGTCAGCCCTCACTCAGCTAGTGCCCTCTGTCACTCATCGGCAGTCGAAGGTGTCTCTCGCGTCACACCATCGTGGAAGGTTTCTACTGTGTCGCATGACTGTTGTTGTGGAACGTCGTGTACCGTCATTATCTTGTATCGCCATGGTCATGGAAGGTTTGTGTGAGTCTTTCATTTTCGCCTCTAACTTTCTAGCTTCATGGGATGTGCAAGTTTGCATAGGCCCTGACTGTTAGTAATATAGATTTTTGTTTCTTATTAGCAAAATCTTCAATTTGTAGATGGTTATTGAAGTAGGAAACCATTATACTCTTTGATGCTTTATGGTTTTCTCATTGCCAAGCAATAATCTTTGATGAATGGCTTTGTTCCTAAAACCAGATTGTTGGTGCAAAATTCATACAATATTGGTGCTAGTTGTTGTAGTTTCAGGCAAAATCTTAAATTAACCTTGTAGAACTATAGGAGTAATGAGGTTCAGTTGAATTTGGTTTCAATAATGGTAGCAATGAACTTGCTTGATAGAACTTACTTTTGTTGGTGGCATGGGCTGACAACATTAGATGATATAGGATGCCAATATTCTTCACAGTGATAAACTATTCTTCACCCTATGTTCTCAAATTGACAAATGGAGAGAGACACCCCATGTTTGGTCGAGAGGAAAAAAAGAAAATAAAAAGAAAATTTTGAAATTTAAATTATAGGAAAAATAAAGAATGAAATGTTTAAACTTTTGTCTCATGAAGTCAATTATTCTTGTTATTTTCTTTTCACTTTTTATTCAATCAAACAAAAGAAAAAACTTTGTGATCCTAGTTTTTCTCTCTATATTTTCTTTCCTTCTACTTTCTTTTCTTCCAAATGGACCATCAAGCTAAGCATGAAAACATTGATCCTCGAATCATATGGTAAACAAAACTTTACTTAGCATATCAAACACGGTCAGGTTTGACATATAAGCTAAAAGAAGTATTTTAATTTTTTTAGTTTAGTAAATTTGGTACATTTAGAAGAGATGAAATTAAAATAAAAGAAAAGTACTATAGTATAAGGTTGAAAAGGGGTTTAGATTTTAGTAAGTTGGAAAATGTGACTAGTTTGACTAGCCTTGTAACATTAGGCAAGGAAGAAAGCAAGTAGTATATTAAAAATACTACATCTCCCTTTGACTATAGCCATTATGAAACAACCATCTCCAATTTCAATTCTAGCGAACTCCATTCATTCATTTTCTTTTCTTTTGTCTTCTGCACATCCATCATCTTCATAAATTCCATTCAAACAACATAGGAATTAATTGATTTGGGTGATGAATGCGTGAAAAAGAAGAAGAATAAGATGATGGCAATGAAGAATAAAGGGGTGGTGGTGAAAGACGCTATAAAGGCCATTGGGTTGGGTTACGATCTCACCAACGATTTGAAGCTCAAATCCTGCAAGAACCACTCCAGATTGATCACTATCGACAATGACAACCTTTGAATTGTCGAACTCTCTACTCGGATTTCCATCCTTAATGTCCCCAAATCCATCAAGTGCGATAAAGGTGACCGCATGAGATTGTGCTACGCTATCCTCTCTTTTCAGTAAAGGAAGAATCTTAAATTGCAATATAAAATTGTAGGAGTAATGAGGTCTAGTTGAATTTGGTTTCAATAACAGTAGCAATGAACTTGCTCGATCGAACTTACTTCTGCTACATAAGTTGTTTGGCCAAGAGATCTTATAAAAATAGTTTATCATTTGTATATAAGTTGTTTTGAGCTTATTTTAATAAGTATCCAATATATCTAGTATAGCTTATAAAAACAAGCTACAACTTGTATAAAAACAATTTAACCCTATTTATTCTTTGATTATAAACAACTTATATGTAAGAGGCCATTTGGAAGAGCTTATTTACAGTTTCTTGAAGTGGATTGCATGCCAAAATTTTGTTTATAACATCTTTAGAATGTGAGTTTTGGCCTAACTCAACTCTAAAAGCTAGCTCAATGGGTGAGGGTTGTCCCTCACTTATATACTCTATCTTGGCTTTATATTTAGCCGATGTGGGACTTGGATTTTTCCCAATACACTCCCTCATACCCAACACTTTTAGGATTGCTGCGTGGATAACATAGTGGGTGACCCTTTGAATGAAAATCTTATATATGCTATGATATCATCTTAGATTCTTTAGAATGTAAGTTTGGGCCTAACTCAACTCCAAAAGATGAGTTAAGGGATGAGGGTTGCCCCTCACTTATACACTCTATCTTGGCTTTATCTTTAGCCGATGTGGGACTTGAGTTTTTCCCAATAACACTTTGGTGTAAATAATTTGATTTCTTATCAGCATAATCTACATAGTGGGAACTTTTGTAAAGAATATGAATATCTGAGGGAGGGTGAATTGGTTAAGCCTTGGTAAATTAAAATTTTCTTTAATCAAAATCAGAGTTCGTAGGATCTTTATCACTTTTCAAAACCAAGAAACCTTATTCAATCAAGTAGCTCAGTCCCAAGGAATTCAATGGATCAAAATTAACTTTGTTGGTCAAGCAATTTAATCAAGAACACAATGAATATAATGAGTTAAGGAATAGATAAGCAAGACACAATCAGATTTATATTGGTTCACTTCAACACTACAAGCTACATCCAGTTTTCTTCCAACCAACACTAGATTAGAGTTCCACTATTATAATTTTCAGTTCTTACAATCAATTACAATGTCTCCCTTTATCAACCCTAGATAAAGTACAGAAATCTAAAACCCTATTAGATTCTAAGAGACAAGAACCTGAGAACACTACTCAGTTCTTCCACCTAGAGAACCCCTTCTTCAGTTTCAAGCAAGAACCCAATTACAATAGCCAAATTATAAAGAAAATCCAAAATGAAAATTACAATCAGATTAAGGAGAGAAACAACCTGATGATCCAATGTATGCAATGCAAAATGAAGTTACCCGATCAGGTTGAATGATTACAAATCAATTAGCACAACTTTCCTTAATCTTGAAATGGTTTCAAGCTCCAAGAATGAGTCAAACACCCATAACCAAAGCACAATGGAGCAAGACACAATTAAAACACCTTAAAATCACTTTAGAATGCTCACAAGACTGTTTAAGCTCATTATATGTGTATGGGTAATGTTCCACCAAGTTAGAAAAGCAGTTGAGCAACAATCCTATTTATAACACCTTTTTGTAACTGCCTGTAATCGATTAAAGTGTTCAACATAGTTTCTAGACATGAGCAACGAGCAAAATAATCGATTATTCCGTCCTGTAATCTATTAAGACAGGAGACTTAGAATGACAAAATACACTGTGTAATCGATTACAAGAATGTGGTAATCGATTAAAGCAGGGAATCTTGTAAGCACTAACATACAGTGTAATCGATTATGAGAAACAGTAATCGATTAAAGCAGGGAAATGACTTTTCCAAATAAGCCTGTGTAATCAATTACAATACATTGATAATCGATTATCCCAGCACATCTCATATATAGCTATGTAATCGATTACTACCTATTAATAATCTATTAAAGTTTTCAACAAGGAAGTTTATATGAAAACAAAGGTGAAATAATCGATTATCCCGATAGGTAATCGATTACAATGTTCTTGAAAGCTTTTCCAAGTTAGACTAAGAACAAAATAATCGATTAAATGAAGTATGTAATCGATTAAACTAGCAGGAATTGTATTTTTCCAAAAACCTTTGAATCAAATTAAAAAAATAATTAAAGCCTTGTGATTTTCATGAATCCAATTAATTTAATTATAGATTAATATGAATGCAATGCACTTGGATCACCAGAATTGCTTTTCTCTTACACATTTCACACTAATTAAACTTCAATGCATCCATTGCATGTTGAAAGCTCAAAACCCATGCTTGAATCACAATTCCTTTGCATTCTTTAAGTAGCTCCCCCTGAATCCAACAATCTCTCCCTTTTTGGCTTTAAACATGCCAAATCTTTAATTGATTAACAATTGGACTTGAAGTTAATTGATGAACCAAATTGGGAAAAACTTGAGCTTTGCAAACCTGAAAAATTTCCAATTCCTTTGCCAAGAACAAGTGTTAAAAGCATATGTGATTCATTTAGAATTCATTTACAAGTATTATAGATTTAATAGATTCATTTTAAGCACTTAGCTCCCCCTAAATTTCACAATCTATTCAAGTCAAATTTTGGGCATAATTTTGAACGAAAAACAGGGATGAACAGAGTAGGAGGCAGAGCATGTCCAAAATCAATTATTTCTCCCCCTATTTGACTTGTTAAAGACAAAAACTTAAAGTGCACAATGGATAATTAAAGGAGAGACACAATTGATATATTAAAGTAGGGAGGAACCATTACAAATAATGAAAATAAAACATGAAAGTAAAAAATAAAAAATAGAGCATAAAACAAACTAAACATATCATAGGCCTAGAAAGTTTTAGATTCATCACATTTTATAGTGCCCTCTATGAGATCTAACCTATCTTTTATTTCATTTAAAGTTACATTGGCTTCAGCCTGAAAGTCATGTTACATCTTGAGTAAGTTATCCATCTTCTGCAACATGAGGGATTCAAACTGAGTGTACATAAGCTGATTTGGATCCCTTTCTTCATCCTCTGAAGATTCCTCTTGAACACCACCAGCAGCAGCAGGAGGTTGAGGCACTGGTGGTTGGCCTGCCATCACCCATCCTTGTGGTGTCTTCATCATGCCAAGCTTTGAGAGGTGTTTTTCTTTAATGGGGTTGTTGCTAGAGTTTGTGTGGTCCACAACTTCATTAGAAACATCAACATTGAAGTGGTCTATGAACCTAAACACAAGAACAGGATAGGGAAATGGATAGTTGACTAGCCTCTTAGATTTTAACATAATCTCTTCAAATATTAGAACCTAATTCATGGGAATGGAGTTCTTCAGACCATACACTAGTTGTAGGTCTTCATCAGTGGCTTGAGCATGATTGGTTGCCCTAGGGGTTAAGACATAGGTTATAATGTAATGTAGTAACCTATCCTCAGGGGTCATTGGGCCAGTACCTAGCCTATTTCTAAGTTGCACATTGGGATCATGTAGCATGTCCCTATAGGTATCTAGTTTATTGTAGCCATCTGGATTCTCCTCAAACTTTCTCTCACCCTTACATACAACCCTAGCTACTGTTTCCCAGACTTCATTGGTAATCTCCATGGTGACACCCTTAACTTGAGATTTCATGGTCCCATTCATGGAACCTTTGGCACAGGTATGGAATACCTTTACCAAATCAGGGTAAAAGGTACCCTTCAATTCTAAGAATCTCCTAAGACCTTGGGTCTCTAGATAAGCAAGAAATTGAAATCCTTCCCTTATAAACCAGTTTAGGTCTAGGTATTTAGGTGAACACACTGGTTTTGTGGCATTGAACTGAAGGTAATTCATCTTGTCAGGCTCATTTGTGAACCAAAGATCTAATCTATTTGGAGGAGGAGGAGGATTGGAAAAGGATTCTCCTACCTTCCTTTTAGAAGTTCTAACTCTCTTAGGTGTAGGCATTTTAGGAGAGGTTTCTAGACACCCAGACACAGAGAAAACACAGAAATATAGCAAGAGAGAGAAAAGATAATGGTGCAAGATTTTTCCATGGATGCAAGGTTCTATTTATAGACCAAATTGAGGCTCCTAACGTTCTAATTTTCAAAAATATAGTTGTTAGAAGGAGTTAAGGCACTGCAGTGAGTTTAGATTCTAATTTGATGTGGTTGGGCAGTTACAATTCCAGAGAAAAACTGTCAGATACGCAACAACTGCCTAAATAATCGATTAAATGCTCATCGTAATCGATTATTTTGCATATTTAGAACACGAAAATAACACATGGTAATCGATTATCCCATAAGGTAATCGATTATTTTACAAGCATCCAAAGGTTGAAGATGAAGTGTAATCGATTATATGCACATGTAATCGATTATAGCAGAGATTTTGGGAATCAGACAGGTATCAGAGCTTATGTAATCGATTAAATTGACTCATAATTGATTACTCCAGGAAAGTTTAAAATATTAAACACATGTAATCGATTACCATTTTGTCGTAATCGATTATTCCAAAAGGATTAAAAATTTAGAAGCATATATCTAGGACTTTAATCGATTACCATTTCACCGTAATCGATTACTTCAGTGAAACTTTGAGATTGAAAAACACATTTTGTACATGGTAATCGATTATCCTGATCCGTAATTGATTACTCCAGGAAGAATAAATTTTTTAAAATGAAAGAATAATCGATTATTATATTGCTGTAATCAATTACTGAAGCTCAAATAGCATAAACAATGTGGATTTTAATGAATTTAATCGATTAATACGAAGAGTAATCGATTATTACAAAGAAAATATCAGATTGCAGAACATTATGCAGACAAATTTTGAATTTTTCAACAGCTTTGGTGTTGAAGATAGCAAGGGATTTCAATTTAGCATGGAAAGGCATATATTAAACAAGCTAGTTTATATTGGATTCATCAAGAATACCTAGCATGTTTCTAAGTGCATAAAACCTATCTCTAGCCAAAGGTTTTGTGAATATATCAGCCAATTGGTTGTTTGTATCAACAAAATCAATCTTGATGTTACCTTTCTGCAAATGGTCTCTTAGAAAATGATGTCTAATTTCAATGTGTTTGGTCCTTGAGTCCATAACAGGATTCTTTGAGATGTTTATGGCACTTGTGTTGTCACACAGCAGGGGTATCTCTCTTAGATCAACTCCAAAATATTGTAATTGTTGTTTTAACCATAGGCTTTATGCACAACAACTCTCAGCTGAGATATATTCAGCTTTAGCAGTTGACAAAGCCACACAAGATTATTTCTTACAATGCCAAGATATGAGTGAGCTTCCAAGAAGATGACAAGTCCCACTTGTGCTTTTCCTATCAAGTTTACATCCTGCAAAATTTGAATCGGAATAACCAATAATATTAATTGTTGCACCTTTAGGATACCATAGCCCAACTTTTGGTGTTGCCTTGAGGTATTTGAGGATTCTTTTGACTGCTGTAAGGTGAGACTCTTTTGGATTTGATTGATATCTAGCACACAAGTAAACACTAAGCATAATATCAGGTCTACTAGCTGTCAAATACAATAAAGAACCAATCATCCCTCTAAATTTGGATTCATCAATTTTCTTTCCCTTTTCATCTGAATCAAGGTAAGTTGATGTTGCCATTGGAGTTGCAGCATCTTTGTTTTTCTCCATTGCAAACTTTTTTATGACTTCAAGGCAATATTTTGATTGATTAAGGAAAGAGTCATTCTTCATTTGTTTCACTTGAAGTCCAAGAAAGAATGTCAACTCTCCCATCATAGACATCTCAAACTCATTTTGCATGGCTGCAGAAAATTCTTTACAAAGTAATTGATTAGTTGAACCAAAGATAATATCATCAACATATACTTGAACCAATAGAATATCATCCTTATGTCTCTTGATAAACAAGGTTTTATCAACATTGTCCCTTATAAAAGATTGATCAAGTTGAAATTTACTCAACCTTTCATACCATGATCTAGGAGTTTGTTTTAGACCATAGAGGGATTTTTTAAGTTTAAAAACATGGTTTGGATGTTTAAAATCAGTAAATACAGGAGGTTGTTCAACATAGATGTCCTCCTCAATGTAACCATTTAAAAATGCACTTTTAACATCCATTTGATAAAGTTTAAAACCCATTAAACATGCAAATGCAAGCAATAGCCTTATAGCTTCCAATCTTGCAACTGGAGCATAAGTTTCCTCATAGTCAATGTATTCCTCTTGGTCACCTTTAGCAACCAATATAGTCTTGTTTCTTACTATGATTCCACTTTCATCAAGCTTGTTTTTAAAAACCCATTTAGTACCAATAGGCTTGAAAGATGATAGTCTAGGAACAAGTTCCCAAACTTCATTTCTCTTGAATTGATATAGTTCATCATGCATAACATGCATCCAATGTTCATCTTGTAAGGCATGATTAATATCCTTAGGTTTAATTTGAGATACAAAATCCATATCACAACATAAATTTCTCAATGATGATCTAGTTGATACTCCCTTTGACACTTCACCTATGATGTTGTCAAGTGAGAGATTTCTTGTTGTTCTCCATTTTTTTGGCTCTTGATTAGGTGTTGATGGATTTGTTACAACACTTGGTTCTCCTTTTTCTTCAATAGGCTGGACAATTTCCTTTATAGGACTTGCATCTAAATCACATTTTTTTTCCTCTCTTGAGGGGTTAGATTCATCACAAATTACATGAACAGATTCTTCCATGCACATAGTTCTTTTGTTGAAAACTCTATAAGCTTTACTTTGTAATGAATATCCAAGAAATATAGCTTCATCAGTCTTTGCATCAAAGTTTCCAAGTGATTCTTTCCCATTATTTAATACAAAACACTTGCAGCCAAAGGTTCTCAAGTGAGAGATGTTTGGTTTTCTACCTTTGTACAACTCATAAGGGGTTTTCTTCAAAATAGGCCTTATGAGAAATCTATTCAAAGTATAGCAAACTGTACTAACCGCATCAATCCAAAAATATTTTGGCAAATTTGTCTCATTAAGAAGTGTTCTTGCACCTTCTTCAAGGGATCTATTTTTCCTCTCCACAACACCATTTTGTTGAGGTGTTCTTGGAGCCGAAAAATTGTGATTAATTCCATTTTCTTCACAAAACTTTTCAAAATGTTCATTTTGGAATTCCCCACCATGATCACTTCTTATTGAGATAATTTTGTTATTTTTCTCATTTTGAACAACTTTGGCCAATTTTCTAAAAGCATGGAAAGCATCACTTTTGTCCAAGTATATCTAGACTAATCATCAACAATTACAAGTCCATAATAATTGCCACCCAAACTCATAGTTCTAGAAGGACCAAACAAATCATTGTGTAGTAATTCAAGTGGTCTAGAGGTGGAAACAATATTTTTGCTTTGAAAAGAGATTTTAGTTTGTTTCCCCTTTTAACATGCATCACAAAGTTTGTCCTTTTCAAATTTGAGTTTTGGCAAACCAATCACTAAGTCCTTTTTAATAAGCTTGTTCATATGGTGCATGTTGATGTGACTAGCTCTCCTATGCCACAACCAAGATTCATCCAACTTACTCATTAAGCATGAAGTTTTGTAAAAGAATGCATGGTCAATAGAAAGTAGATAGATATTACCTTTCCTTTTGCCTATATGAACTACTTCACCATTTTGGCCATCACATATCATACAACACTTCTAATTGAATGAGATCTTAAAACCTTTGTCACATAGTTGGCTTATGCTTAGAAGATAGTGCTTTAAACCATCCACATAGAAAACATTGCTAATCTTGGTATTTAAGTTATCTCCAATGTTGCCTTCACCAATAATTTTACCCTTGTTGTTATCTGCATAAGTGACAAAGCCTCCATCTTTAGGAACAAGATTTGTGAGCAAAGACTTGTCACCCGTCATATGTCTAGAGCATCCACTATCAAGATACCACAAAGAAGTTCTTACTCTTAGACATACCTGAAAAATCAAATTAATTCATATAAGAAGGTACCCAATTGAGGTTGGGTCCATAGGGGTTAGTGACTTTCTTTCTCTTTTCCACCCAAATGCATTCTCCATTTGGCACATAGAATCTTCTTGCAAAGCATTTATAGGATGTGTGACCTCTCTCCATACAATAATTGCAAATAACAGCCCTTGGAGATTTTTTAAAGAAAGCATTTTGATAGATCCTTGACTTCCTTTTATTTTTCTGTTTTGTGAGCACAAATGTTGTCTTTTGGACAGATTTTGAGTTTGATTTATACCCCAATCCAGAAGTATCTCTAGCATATTTTGGTACACTAAGCATTTCATTGAAATCACATTTTCCTTTGTTCAATTTTTGCAAGAGATCAATCAAATTGTTATTCTTTGAAAGGAGCTGCATATATTTCTTTTCTTGATTGATTCTATACTCATCAAAGACCTTTTGCAATATATCATATTTGTCAACATTTTTAGAAGAAGAAGCACATACACAACCATTTGATTTGTAGCTTGAAACAAGTTTTTCATTTTCTTCCTTCAAGTTACAAATCTCAGCTTGTAGTTCAATAATCTTAGCAAGATGATCTTCAATATTCTTTATAAGCTTATTGTTAGATTTTGAAAGCTTTTGTGCCTCTTTGTGCATTTCTTGAAAAGCAATAATAGCTTGATCAAGTTCAGAATTTACCTCATCCTCTTCACTCAAGAGATCATCATCATCTTCATTGACAATGGATGTAAGACACATGTTTGCTTCCTCTATTTCAGTGGAGGATTCAGAACTTGTTGAGTCATTGTCTTCCCAAGCTATATAAGCTCTTCTAGACTTTCCTTCTTTCTTCCCTTTGTTGTCCTCTTGTTGCTTCTTCAAGTAGATTGAGCATTCAGAATTGATGTGGTCAGGTTTCCCACATTCAAAGCATGTAAAGTTGCTATCAATCTTCTTGTTGTTGTTGTTGTTGTTGTTTTTTATGTTTCTTGAGAATCTTTTGCCTTTGTTCTTCTTCAAAAACTTGCTGAACTTTTTGACTATTAAGTTCATGTTTTCCTCATCTTCCTCATCACTTGAATCTTCCTCTTTCTCCACTTTAGATGTTGCAGCTTTTAGAGCAATTCCTTTGCCTTTCTTATTTGCATCTTCAACACAAGTTAATTGAGACAATTACAATTCATATTCAAGTAACTTACCAAAGAGTGTAGCCATTGACATTTGGATAAATCCTTGGATTCTTTGATTGTTGTCACCTTTGGTTGCCAAGATCTAATGAGACACTTCAAGATCTTGATGTTTAGTTCCTCAACATCAAAAGTCTTTCCAAATCCCAAAAAATGATTGACAATGTGTGTGAATCTTGTTTGGAGCTGGGAAATACTTTCATTTGTGTTTATCTTGAACATTTCATACTCATGAATCAATGAATTCTTCCTTGATCTTCTTACTTCTTCAGTTCCTTCATGAGTGATCTCTAACATCTCCCACATCTCCTTAACACTTGTGCACCTAACTGTTCTAAAGAATTCATCAGAGGAAAGTGCAGAAGTTATCATGTTTTTGGCCTTAAAATCATATTGACAACCCTTTTCTCAACATCAGTCATCTCATCCCATTCTTTGGGAATCATGTCATTACCAACAGTTTTGATGGGCACCATGTAACGCCCCGTAAAACACCAGGGTCATTAACCTGCCTTAATCACTATCATTAACTATAATCATCAGAGTTTAAGCAGTTTGGAAGCATAACACAAGAGTGACGTTATCAAATGTCACTAACATAGCCATTTACACTATAATGTGGTGAATATACATAAAGTCTATGTTTAAGTACAAAACTGTACATACATCTCCCCTCAAGGTACAAAATAAAACCAAAGGCAGTATACAAAATATCAGAGCCACAAGCTCATGTCATCTAGGCCTAAGGTTTACAAATAACAGCTATCCCTGCATAGGCTTATTGCCTTGGGATCTATCTGCTCCTCCTGAGGAATCACTTGCAAGAATATAAGTCCCACAAAAGGGGTGAGATATAAAATCCCAGTAAACTCAGGGCCCTTGAAGGTATTTCCTTCCCCTGGTTCACTTCCAAACATATACATAGAAATAGTATATCTAAAACAGTCATTCTCAGATTCAATACCAGAATATCATTCAGATAAACATCAAGCAGCCAGAAATCTCAATTCACATCCACCTGTCAATAATCAGGTGCCCCAGGCACGACCTACAACCGTTCATACTATAAATCACTAATCTGCATAGGCTACATCTAGGTATATAGGAACATCTCCACTTAGGAGGCTACATCTATATACTAGGAACATCTCATGCTAGGATCTCAACAATCTATATGAGGCTACATCTGTATGTATAGGAACATCTCCACTTTAGGAGGCTACATCTATATAACAGGAACATCTCATAATCTATCTCAACACAATTGCCTAAGGAGGCTACCTCTGTGTATATAGGAACATCTCCATTCGGGAGGCTACATCTATATCACAGGAACATCTCACAACAGGTCTTACTCAATCTCATGTCATCTATCCTACTACCATAGGATTCAATTCATTCACAGAATTCACATTCAATTCTATTAGTCCATCATGCATCTCATAATTTCACATCCCATTCCATGCATCTCAAATCAACACTAATCATTCCCCCATCACAGGGTTCAAATCACATTTCAAGCATCTCATTCCCATACACATCAATCCATCAATCAATCACACAATATACAATTTCCATATACATGTATTTGCTCACATCAGAACCATCACTCCTTTTGGAGCATGGTGGAACACAGTAAGGACATACACACAAGAACCAAGAGTTTACCTGCTCTAGGTAAAACACCGGCTTCCCCGGTCTCGTGGTCACCACCACCCGAACTATCAAGCTCACGTCCTACATAAGAGCAAACACATAACTTATCAATAACGGTTCTAAGCCGTTAGAACGAAAGGAACTATAATCCTTTCCATGTAACACATAACTAATCACTTCACAAGTGATTCTCAGACCCTCAATAGGATCCCTCTTAGCCTAACCAAGGCTCCAGAGCCTCTCCTAAGACTCTATTCAGGCTAATACAAAGCATATCCTTGCTTTAGCTATATCAATTTCAAGCTTTTCAATACAACCAATTCCAGCTTATAAACAACCTCTATACTATCTCATGAGCAACTTTATCAACTGCTCTAAGGTTCATAATAGCCAAATAACCAGTCTTTTCTCTACTCATACATAAACTCAAAGCCAAAATCAAACTTCATCAATAATGATGACTCAAGGCTCTAACTTCATCAGAACAACCCCCTGAACACAACTCTCTACAGGGTCCAAGCCTAATAACGACTCTAACATCTCCAAAACAGCTCTCAAAGTGCTCAAAATCCAACCAAAACCCAAACACAGAGCCAACGGCTAAAGTTTGAGTTTCTTACCTCTGTGAAGTCAAGAAACACCACGGAATCACTTTCCCCAAGGTAGCTCGTCCGTGCCAAGCCTCCTTCGACCTTGGGTTCTTCAATTCCAAGGACTCCCTTAGAAAACTCGATCTCGCCGTTTACTGCCTCTTGTCAAGAATAAAGCTCGGTCTCTAGCTTATCTCGAGGCTCTGAACACTTTCTCAATTGGGTCGGAAGTGTTTAGATGAGAAATGGAGAAGATATGAAGCTTCTCTGGTCATCAATGGCTGCTGGACCTTCTCTCTCTCCATTTTCGTCCAGAATGAGCTGTATATAAGGCTGATCGAAAGTCCTACGCGGATCGCGCCATATCCCACGCGAATCGCGCCATATGTTCGAAATCACAGCCCTGATTCAAACTTTCCACGCTGATCGCGCCATATCCACGCTGATCGCGCCATATGTTCGAACCTCCCACGCGGTTAGCTCCATACCCCACGCGGATCGCGCGAGATGGCCGAAAACATTGCCCTGACTCGAGCCTCCCGCGCGGATCACGCCAGACCCCAAGCGGATCGCGTGAGATGGCCAAATCTGCCTATTGCTTTCCTCAAGCTTCCATTTTGGGATTTCTAATGCATGGTTATGTTTTTCCTAATCACAAAGCTTAATCCCATGCTTAAAAATTCAAGGTATTACACACCACAGGACCTTTCTCTATTGCATTCCAAGCACCTGGGTCATTAGATTGAATAAAGATCTTCATCCTATTTTTCCAAAAACTGAAATTCTCCCCTTCAAACAAAGAAGGTCTGTTTAAAGAAGCACCTTCCTTGAAAGTTTTTGTGAGGTATTCATTTTTGAAAAAAAATAGTGATCTTGAGTAACTTTCAAGAACCAGCTCTTGATGCTAATTGTAAAGAATATGAATATCTCACACTTAACCAAGAGGGGAGTGAATTGGTTAAGCCTTGGTAAATTAAAAATTTCTTTAATCAAAATCAGAGTTCCTAGGATCTTTATCACTTTTCAAAACCAAGAAACCTTATTCAATCAAGTAGCTCAGCCCCAAGGAATTCAATGGATCAAAATTGACTTTGCTGGTCAAGCAATTTAATCAAGAACACAATGAATATAATGAGTTAAGGAATAAATAAGCAAGACACGATCAGATTTATACTGATTCTCTTCAACACTAGAAGCTACATCCAGTTTTCTTCCAACCAACACTAGGTTAGAGTTCCACTATTATAATTTTCAGTTCTTACAATCAATTACAATGTCTCCCTTTATCAACCCTAGATAAAGTACAGAAATCTAAAACCCTATTAGATTCTAAGAGACAAGAACCTAAGAACACTACTCAGTTCTTCCACCTAGAGAACCCCTTCTCCAGTTTCAAGCAAGAACCCAATTACAATAGCCAAATTACAAAGAAAATCCAAAATGAAAATTACAATCAGATTAAGGAGAGAAACAACCTGATGATCCAATGTATGCAATGCAAAATGAAGTTACCAGATCAGGTTGAATGATTACAAATCAATTAGCACAACTTTCCTTAATCTTGAAATGGTTTCAAGTTCCAAGAATGAGTCATACACCCATGATCAAAGCACAATGGAGCAAGACACAATTAAAACACCTTAAAATCACTTTAGAATGCTCACAAGACTGTTTAAGCTCAGTATATGCGTATGGCTAATGTTCCACCAAGTTAGAAAAGCAGTTGAGCAACAATCCTATTTATAACAGCTTTTTGTAACTGCCTGTAATCGATTAAATGCGCCAAATAATGGATTAAAACGCTCATGTAATCGATTAAATAAACCTTGTAATCGATTAAAGTGTTCAACATAGTTTCTGGGCATGAGCAACGAGCAAAATAATCGATTATTCCGTCCTGTAATTGATTAAGACAGGAGACTCAGAATGACAAAATACACTGTGTAATCGATTAAAGCAGGGAATCTTGTAAGCACTAACATACAGTGTAATCGATTACGAGAAACGGTAATCAATTAAAGCAGGGAAATGACTTTTCCAAATAAGCATGTGTAATCGATTACAATACATTGGTAATCGATTATCCCAACACATCTTAAAATCATATATAGTTATGTAATCGATTACTACCCATTAATAATCGATTAAAGCTTTCAACAAGGCAGTTTATATGAAAACAAAGGTCAAATAATCGATTATCCTGATAGGTAATCGATTACAATGTTCTTGAAAGCTTTTCCAAGTTAGACTAAGAACAAAATAATCGATTAAATGAAGTATGTAATCGATTAAACCAACAGGAATTGTATTTTTCCAAAAACCTTTGAATCAAATTAAAAACTTAGTCAAATAACTAAAGCCTTGTGATTTCATGAACCCAATTAATTTAATTATAGATTAATATGAATGCAATGCACTTGGATCACCAGAATTGTTTTTCTCTTACACATTTCACACTAATTAAACTTCAAGGCAGCCATTGCATGTTGAAAGCTCAAAACCCATGCTTGAATCACAATTCCTTTGCATTCTTTAAGTAGCTCCCCCTAAATCCAACAACTTTATCCGTGAAAATTTGACTTGAAGTAACATTGTTGAGTAATGCTAGCTTTACAGGTTTATGTGTGTGTGTGTGTATGGCTGTGTTGGGGGAGACAAATGAGATCCTCAATGATCTTTGCCAAAAATGTTCACTACTCATGTTAGTGGCCCTATTACGTAGGAATCAACAAACCTAGTATTTGACGATTTAAGATAAGGCCTGCTACATATCTATTTTACTCCAATGGCATTGTAGATATGAGTTGTCTTCTAGTAAAATTTGATTCCAGATTTGAAATTTGGATGTCGCTTCTGAGGCTTGGTATTCCATATATTCAATTATAGTCTAACAAGTACCAAATGAACTATGTTTTTTGCAAATTAAATAAAATAATCTATTTTGCCTATATTGTTGTTTAGATGTTGTTACTTGCTTAACATAATGCTTATCGGTTTATGTTGCAACTATAAATATGATGATTTATATGTGGACTGGCTAGGTGCCAGTGTGCCAAAATTCTACTAATCTTTTGGAAAGGGCATCATCCATAATGAACAAAACCTTTTGATAAGTTCTTTACAAGCTCATTACAATGTTGGTTTACATGACCAGTAGGATGATCTGTTTCAGGTCTTTGTTTTCAAGTTTCCCCTTGTGTTCGTGGCTGAGATCAACTCTTGAAGAAAGAAGCAAACTTAACTATCCTGCCACAACGTTGGTGATCAAAACTCCAAATTTTAAGCAGGTACAAAAGACATATGCCAAGACAAAGCATCCAACTATGTAGTTAGAATTAGTATAAAAGTAGATAAACAAAGCACTATTGACTGTTATGTTATTTTGTTTTATTGTTCACCTGTTTAGTGTATGCGTGCAACTTATATGGAATAATGTGTATGATTTTATAGATATATTATGTTAGCACTTTATTTATATTATTTCATTATATGCTATGTAAAATGCTTTATTTCAATTATTTGTACCTTGTGCTCATTGCCCTTGTTATTTGTAGGGGGTTCCAATTGATGTTAACCATGGTTTTAGTGTTGATTTTGCTGGAAAAGTACAAGTTTTGATAGGATGCAAGGAGCCATGAAAACCTTTGTTGTGGATGAGACACATATTAGTAGGTAAGTTGGCTATTGATTAAGTTTTATGACATAAGCAGGATGCCTTGTATTCCTCCTTTTCTTTTTATGTTATTTTTGTTCTTCCTTTGTTTTTTCACCCAAATTGAAGATTTCCATGCTCAAGGTTGTATTTTTATTATCAAACATGACAAGGGACATGACGGTAGTTCTATTTGTTGCTATTAATTTCAGTGTACTAAGGAATGGGATAGTAAAGGGACATTATAAAATTGTATTTTTTTTATCTTTTTATTATATGGTTTTGTTAGATCAACATCTTTTATGATATGTGAGCGAGTGTCATGTGTTTTTTGGATGATTTTGGAGCTAACTGTGAGGTTAAAGTTATACTGCAACATAAACTAGTAAGGGAACATCTCTATAATGGAAATAGCATTGTGCCAGGTTATGTTTGTTTTAACTAATTGAGGGGTCTTTAAATAATAGAGGTTGATTTTGTTTGAATTGTGCTCTGCACTTTGTTTATTTGAAAATTTGACAATTTTTTTTTTATCAATATTTAGGTATGTTTACCATCACTTATTGGGTCATGAAGTTGAGGTTCAAATGGTGCGTAATGCCCTGCCTCGTCGCTTTGGTGCACCCGAGCTTCCAGAGCTGAATGCATCTCAAGTATGGTGTTGTTTCTTCATATATATGTTACTTGTTTTAGAGAAAAAAAATAATTTTGAATATAGGATTACAATATGTCTAGGTTTGTTACATTGAAATTGTTGGTTTGGTTAGAGGTAAAACAAAATAAACACTTAAAAAATTAAAAAAAAAAAAAAAACATCAATTATAGTGAGAACCCTCTTAGAATCCTAACATTCTAAGATGATTTTCGGTGAAAACCGTCTTAGATTCAATGACTTCTACGATAGTTCTTACCGATAATCATCTTAGAATATCAAAATTCTAAGGAAAATCGTCTTAGAATACTGACGTTTTTTAACATTTTTTTAACAAAAAATAAATAAATCTAAGATGGTTTGTTTAAGAACTGATGTAAAAACTGAAATACTAAGACGATTGAGAAATACTTGTGGAAAGTGTTTATTTTTCATGATGGTGACTTCAAAGATGGTTTGTGAACCGTCGTCGAATGTTCTACAAAACTAACGTAGAAAACATATTTTCTAGTAGTGGGCCTTAAATATCCTGTTAATTATTTATTTCATACTATGTGATGCATATTATGTTTCATGATCACAAATATTTGTATTTTTTTAGCATAAATAGATTTACATACAAATTCATTTTGTATTTTTTAAAAATTGATAACTAATTAGGGAAACCATTACAAAACACAATTACTTTTTTTGTATTTCTACACCACTAAGTATGTATATCAATTGGGGTAAAATTGTTTCAATTTAATCAGTAATCTTAAGTTCAAGTTTAAAATATACAACTACATTAAATGCTTGAAAAGAGATCTAATGTCTTATAGAGTGATTTTACCTAATTTCAGTAGCTGGTTGCTTTAAGTAGAAGATATTTATAGTTTTTTTTTTTTTTTTGTTGATGAACTTCTTAGTCCCTCTCAAGTATTTTAGCTTCTAATTTTTAGTCTGTCAAATTTTTTATGACAACTTTTAGTCTTCCATTAATTTTTGTCATCACTTTTAGTCCCTCTAAATTGTTTTGTCCATTTTTAAATATAAAATAAATGAGAGACTAAAAATGGACAAAATATGTACTAATTTTGAGTAATAAAAATAAACAAGGGACTAAAAATAGACAATTTTTTTTAGAGAAACTAAAATTACTAACAAAAAATTAATGAAGGACTCAAAATTGTCCAAAAAAATTTGAAGGACTCAAAATTGGGATTTGAAAAATTTGAGAGAATAAAATTTTAATTAAACTTCTTTTTACGACAAGATATTTATAATTTATATCAAATAAATGAGAAAATTGTGAATTTTATTATTATTATTATTATTATTATTGATATAACAGCTACGAGATAAAATCAACTTTAGAGAAGGAATTCTCCCATCACATTTCATCTTCAACTTGAATCAATGACTTTTGTCAAGCAAGCACTATCATTGTTGGAATTGCTTAATTATGAGGTCTTTGAAGATGTATAGGTTTTTCCTGCTTTTGCTTTTTGTGGGAGGGTTAGGGGTGTGGATGAATTGGCAAAAATTATTGACCCCCACAAGAAATTTTTGGGTTTTTTTTTTTTTTTTTTTATAATTTAGGATGATCTTTTTTAGGAAGAAAAGAAAAGAAATTGTTTTTGTGGCTTGCCAACTGCGTACGTGTTGCTTCTTAAAGTAAAACAGCAGACATACTTACATATACAGACTGAGAATTCAAATTCAAGTATTGTATGACTTTTCGTATGAATTATATCTTTGATTTTGCTTTTGAATACCTAATGGTCGGCACTTTTCCTGGTAAGCAAGTCATGCTATTTCACGAAAACATATACTAAATTCAAAGAAAAAACACTAAAAACAGATCACCACGTTATGCTTAGTCAGAAACTGACTTCAATATATCTTTCAAGAAAACAAGCTTTTATTTAGTGATAGGCTTGATAAAAAAATATCATTTATGTTGAAAGGAATGTTAATGACTCTTATACTTATTTTAAAGATTTTTTTTATGATTGATTAAAATTTTATAAATTATCAATTCTTTTGGTGGATTTTGATTCTCATTTGATATAAATTAGGAGACAGAATCATTATATAAGAAAGAAAAATCTATTAAATACTGTGATTTTTAATAAATTAGAATTAATAGTAGAAAAAATCTTTAAAAAGTGTGTTAGAGACAATGTTACTAGTATCTTTTTAATGGTGATTCAAATAAAATTAATCTATTATTTTAAGAAAAAATTGGAATAATAGATGAGTGTCTAATCTAAGATTGAACTATTTCTCGAACTCATATATAGTGTTTATCTTATATCGCAAGATATAAGTAGGGATTTAACCCTCTGACTTAGCTTGTCATTAGTGATACTTTGATCTTGTCATTGTAATATTTTATGTTGCTTCATTCAACCAACTCCTTAAAATTATATAAAATTGATTGTAATTCATTTCGATATTAAAAAATATTTAAACCAGATTATGGTTCATTAGTTCATATAATAGAATGGTAATATAATAATTTATCTTCTCCTATTTTCAGATTAAATGAACTATCTAATTACATTTTGCATCAAAACCATAACAATGTCCTTTCCTTCTTTTTTCTTGATTCCTCTTTTTGTCAGTCTCTCTGCCTCCTTTATAATACAGCACAAGTGGAAGGAAGAAGAAATAGTGAACTTGAATTTCAGGAAGCTTCGCAGTTAAGGTTCGCTAAAATACTATGCATTTCACAATTAATTTGGAGAAAGAAATTATATTCATAGCATAACTTTTTTTTATACAAAGAATAAATATAGGAAAAACAAGTCAACAGAAACACGAAACAAGAAAAATTAAATGAAAAAACGAAAAAAAATATTATATGTAAACTAGTAATATATCTTTGTTATATATAATATAATTTTTTTTAAAATGCTATACAATTATAACAACACTGACTTTTCGAATCACAGAAAGAAATAGTACTATTTTATTTCATTTGAAAATCTAATTTTACCTAACTTAGATTTTTGTAAAAATCGAAGTTAATTTAATCAATGAAATTAGTGATTAGAATAATGGAGAAACAAAATTAAAAGTAGAAAATTAGAAGGGAGAGAGAGCAGAGAGGGAGGGAAGGGAGTAAGAGAGAGGGGAGAGATAAATTTTAAAATAAAAATAAAAATAGTTTTATGGATAGATTACTAAGGAGATATTTTATATCAACTTTTCCTTGCGCTAAATTTTTCTTCACAGTTCATTTTCCTTTAACTTTTCTACTCATCTTTCTAATTCTTATTAATTAAACTACAAACAATGATCAACTGCATTAGACATTCTCAAAACAATTTATCGTTGATAATAATTTTATCCGATTAAAAT
This sequence comes from Glycine tomentella, assembly GCA_007407185.1. Classification (NCBI taxonomy): domain Eukaryota; kingdom Viridiplantae; phylum Streptophyta; class Magnoliopsida; order Fabales; family Fabaceae; genus Glycine; species Glycine tomentella. Next base: position 52,390 of record PYAF01006310.1, on the reverse strand, counting down.
CATCTCATTACAGTAAACAATTACCTTTGTTATGATACTGATAAAGTAGTAGCATCATATGTACGAAAATCTTTGGTACAATTTTTTCAATTTTGTCTTCCCTCGGTCAGTTAGGTTAACTACAGTTAGACCAACTAATTTACAATTCACATTCAAGAAATCCTCATCTAAATTAAATATCTCCAAAACCTTATCTAAATTCCCAGTTTTCTCTTTATCATTAGCTCATGCAATGTGAACTATATGAATTCATATATGTGATAATATGTAGTTATAACTATTAATTAAAATATTAATGATCGTGGATTATGAAGTTATTAAATACTAATTGTTATTTTCTAATTAATAATTATATACATATATTTTGGTCGGTCCGTGACCCCGGTATGTCAAAGACGTTTTTGGGATGATCTCATAGTTCATACGGGACGGAGATGATGGCTCGATTAATGAATTCTTTTTTCTTTTGTAACATTTCATATACTTTAAATTGTTCTTTCTTAAGAAAAACTAAATCGTACACACATTTTCCTTTTAGAACTATACATTTACGTACTACGGGTGTATATTAAACATAGTTACGTGACAAAGTTGAAGATATTTAATTCACCGATTTTAAATCTCCCACTTAGAGATTGTTATTTCACAAGGTCATTGTCCATTTTCTCTCATTTCTAAAAAAATGACAAAGTTGAAGATATTATAATTCACCAATTTTAAATCTCCCACTTAGAGATTGTTATTTCACAAGGTCATTATCCATTTTCTCTAATTTCTATGTATAAAAAATACTTATCTTCTAGAAATGAATTATTATAATATGCTGCCCAGCCCGTGACATTTTTAATGGTGCATTTCTAGAAAATGCTTCTCATGTCATGCACCATGCATCGGATATAGATCATATGCAGAGTATATAAATTGTAATTAATAAATAGCACTTAAGCACAAGCGTCAATAAATCCGTTAATTAAACTAAATTAAGTTTCTAATGCTTACAAATATAAGATAAATATATAGTTAATTGTGTACGAATAACAATTTTTGTTTTTATATATACAAACATTTCATTTACATACATACATATACATATACCCTAATGTCATTCCATGTTCTCACTCATTCTTACTTTATTCATTACAAATCTACAATGTTGATTTTTTTAAGCATCTATGGATCTCAAATAATGTGATATAATTTATATCAAGTATATGAAATTATTTTGTACTTTTTTTATTAAAAATATTTATTTTTCATTTGTAATGTAAATTTTTTATAATATAATTTAGTTATGCATTATATACAATTAACATGTCACATGATCGTGCATAAATATAAACAATTTTTAATTTTATAAGAATATATGTTTTTGCATACATTTTGTTATATTTTATACTAGCTTTGAGAAAAATAAATAAAGAGAAAGAATACTTATTATTAACTTTCTTTTATAAATATTTACATTTTTTCCTTTTGATAAACTCTTAAATTACATTGTCTTTCTTCATATTTTTTTTTAAATCTTTTAATCCTTAAAATACTAATATATATTATATTTAGTTTATTTAATGTGAACAGATCTTTCATAATAGCTTATCTTCTTGTAAATACCGAGTTTTTCACTTTGGTTATGATATTCCAAAGTAGCTGAACGTGACATTAAAAGTTATACAAAGAAAAAAAAATCATGAAAGTATTTTTTATAACTATTCACCATAGGTATATATAAAGTAACGTGGATTTAAAGTATAGTATTTTTTAACCTTTTAAAAGACAATAGTGTATAGTTTTTGAAAACTTAAAAAAGTATAATTTAAACATTTCTTTGAAAATGATATTGTAATTTATCTTTATTATGTAACTTAGAAACATGTTATAAAAATGAAGTTATAGAATTAAGAAAAATATTAGAAGCTTCATTTATGAAATGAAAGATTAAGCTCGTCATAAATATCATTTATAAATCCTCTTCTCTATTGTTTAATAGTAGTTGCAATGGTTGTCAAAAAAATAAATTATAATATT
>PYAF01006310.1:12694-37375 GCA_007407185.1 Glycine tomentella | reverse complement strand
CTGGAGTCATTTTCATGGTGACTCAAGGGAAAGACAATCACAAGAAGGGAAAATCGATTGAAGAAGAAGAAAATGACATGAATGTGAAACCCAGAAACGAAGAAAAACCCAGAAAAGAGGAAGATAATACAATCCCAAAATAATCAAATCGGCAAAGACGCAGTAATGTAAAAACAACAATAATGCGGAAAGTGAAGAGGAGATACCTGTTAAGAGAAGGAAGTGGAAACCGGAAGTAATCGAGTAGAAGAGGAAGAGAATGCTCAAAGGAACGCGGAGAGAGAAAAGAGAAAGTTCTAGCAAGGGAAACCGCCAAAAGGAAGGAAACGGTTCAGTCACCACAATGAAACGACATATGGACATTATGGTAAAAGCACATTCAACCGTGAGGGCAAGAAAGTAATGTTGCATCAGTGGTAATTATCACCAGGCGAATGAAGCGACAGGTCCTTTAAATGCATTCATCATCCTTAATGACAGGAATAGTAATCAATTCGGATTGAGAGGGTCAATAGCCTCTTCTAACACATCATTAGCGATACATTACCTACTCAGAATAAATCCGAACACACCTATTCGGATAAGCCCAGTCGAGTGTATTTTACTCGAGAAAATCCGGATACAAGTATCCACGAAAGTTTAGCCGAAAATGTTTCTTCTACTCGGATAGTCTCATGACCCCGAATGATGTCGGATAGAAACATGATTGTGGAAGTATGTCCTCAGAATGCTCGAAGAATTGTATCCGGACAAACGTAGTCGGGGAATTTATCCGGAGTATCGTAGATGGAAAATTGTATCCGAATAATATTTTGCTCGGTGAAAATCGGTTAATTGTAGTCGGATTACTGCAGATTCTCCCGAAGGCTACAAGATTACATAATTCATCCCGGCTACCGAGTATACTTGCTAACCGGGCTGGGGGGCAATTGTTATGGTTGTCGTGGTTTGGGCCTAGGCCTAATTGTTATTAACGATCATGTAAACAGTGTCTTCATAGAACGTGGAGGCTGACTTAGTCCATGATGGACGTTGAGAACGTGCTGGATGAGGCCGGGAATCCAGGGAGCAGTTCCAATGCCCATTACGAGGTAATCTGCCTATAAATACACAATAATCGCCGGTGAAAGGTACACACATACACTCTAGCTTTCTCTCTTTCAATTACACGGAGCACACACCCCACGTCAATTGGTGTATCTCTGTGATCATCTCCTTCAAGGTATCATTCCCTATTGATATTCTTGGAGTTACGGAGTTAGAGTGATCAAACAGTAATTATACAGTGCTTTCGTGCTGTACATTCGTGTTCTAGAAACATACGGAACAGAAATAAAAAAAATAAAAGTTGAAAATATATTATTGAAAATTATTAAATTAGTTGATTGTATTATAACTGTCAGCAGTTGATAAATGTAGAGAAATATTATATGATATTTTTATAAATATTTTTATTTAATGATAAAAATATATTTTGATTAATTATAATTTTATATTTTTGTAATAAATTTTTAAATTCTTGCAGTTTTTTTTATTTAGAGATCAATTATTCTAATTACATTTTTTTAGTTTTAATTATTATATTTTTTATAATATGTATTTTACTATTAATCTTAATTATATTTTAAAATGTTTTCAACTAAGTTTATTTAAGTAGACATCATACTTTATTATATTTATCAGTATAATAGTTGAAATTTTGTGAAGTAATATATCTCTATTATGTAAAATTTTCTAAGTATTAGCAAGAGTTGTGTTCGATGTAAAGCATTTTCGACAAGAACAAAGTGCGATACGAAAAATCAATGAAAATTATATTTATGAGCATTGAAGAGTAACTATCGAAATATTTTTTCGATAATGGTTTATTGAAAATGGCTAAAAGAGATTCCGCTAGGTGTTTCTATGAGGGACTCTTTCGACAACTCTTTTCTATAGAAGTTAGTTTCGATGATTAATTACACATGTGTAGTCAGGAATCACCAGAAGGAAAGTCGAATTCAAAATCAAAAGAGTAGTTGAAGCAGTTATTTCGTAGACAATCAAGCAGAAATAAGTGGCACCATTAGACATAAGTAAGTAGTTAGGAAATCATTTTACACATGTTGAAATTATATGATTTAACAGTGGCTTTTAGAAATTGATAATAAAACATTTGATAATATTTTTTTTTGGATTGAATTATTACCACTCCAATCCTCATATACCCTTCACCCTGCATACACATAATGACTATCGATTTGAATTTGAAAGTCCCACTTTTAATGAATTTCCTTTTCATTTCATTTATTTTTTGTACTTTCTAACCATTTATTCTTTTCAATCTCTATTTCTTTTCGAAATCTTATTTTTTCCAATCTCACTTTCTAATTACACTCTAAAACAAAATATTCTAAAGTACCATAATAAATATTATTATTAAAATTATGATTACTATTTTTGTCAATATATAAATAATTCTCTTAATTGAAAACTATAATTGCTTGTTAGATAAAAATGAACTTACAAATGTAAATAAAATCTTATTTGTTAATACAATCTAGCATGAAAATATTGTAAAATATGGGAACACTTCACACTTAACCAAGAGGGGGGGTGAATTGGTTAGTCTTGGTAATTTAAAACTTTTTGAGTAATCAAAATCAGAGTATTAAAATCAGAGTTTTTGTCCTTTAGGATCTTTATCACAAATACAACCAAGAACCTTTATCCAATATCAATCCAAGAGTTGTAATGCTTCAAGAAACCAGATGTAAAATAGAATTCACCAAGAAACTAATCAAACGTGCAGAATAAGAATGAACACACAAGGTTTATACTGGTTCACCTCAAACACTATGAGGCTACATCCAGTTTTCTTCTACTCCACACTAGAGTAGAGTTCCACTATTGCAAATAATATTCTTACAATCAAATACAAGCTTCTCTTTATCAACCCTAGATAAAGTTCAGAGATCTAAAACCCTATTAGACCCTTAGAAGCCACACCCACACTCAGAACACTACTCAGCTGTCCTTAGAGAAACACTATCTCTAATCTTACAAGAAAACCCATTTACAATAGAACTTCAAATTCAAAGTTTTAGCAGAAAGTTTACAACCACAAAGAGTAAGGAAAGAATTCGCTTGATGATCCAAGAATGATATGCATAAGGATGAAAATACCAGGTTGAATGCAGAAACAATATGCAGAACAAGCCTTTCCTTAAACTTTGAGAAGAATTGCCTTGCTTCACTAAATCTTAATGACCCATATGAGAATTAATGGAAGCAAGATCCTAAGAACCCAGAAGAAAGCCATTGTGAATGCTTAGAAAGCTTTTAGAATGCTCAGTGTTCAAAAATTCAAATTCTACTACGTTTTTTCTTATCAGAAAAGGCATGGATTCTATTTATACTAAATTTTGTAACTGAAATAATCGATTAAAAGCGCTCCAGTAATCGATTGTTTAGCATATGTAATCGATTACATACGCTCCTGTAATCGATTAACCAGTTCATATCAAGATCTGGGTTTCAGCAACGGATCATTTAATCGATTATCCCGACGTGTAATCGATTACTCCAGAAGTCCTCTAAAATCATATTGTGCTGAGTAATCAATTATAATTATTGGTAATCAATTAAAGCCGAGTAAGTAAAAATCATGTTTAAGTAATATAATCGATTACAACAAATAGTAATCGATTAAAGCAAAGTGAGTGCAAAATATGTAATGAACTAAATAATCGATTACAATGAATGGTAATCGATTAAAGTAGAGTGAACACTTTTTCTAAATAGATATGTAATCGATTACTGATTAGTGGTAATCGATTAAACCAGTCACTTAGCCAGATCATGTGTATACTAAGATGAAATAATCAACTAACCCGATGATGTAATCGATTAAATTGTTCTTGATAATTTTCCAGAAAGCTTGAAGAACAATATAATCGATTCTTTATGTGTATTAATTGATTAAACCAGCTATAGTCTATTTTTCCAAAAACACTTAGCTTCTTTTTAAGTTTTAAAACAATTACTTAATGCTTTAGTGATATAATGCTTAAATGAGTATGAATGATATGCATGCTAGGACTTGGATCAACAAAAAACTTTCTTTCCTTTTACATTTAATCACAATTTTCTCTTCAAGCCTTCAATCATGTTGAAAGTCAAAACATTTCCAAGTCTTCAATTTGCATGAATCTTCAAGTAGCTCCCCCTCAAATCAACAAATTAGAACTTGTATTTATCATGGTTAACCAGAGTATAATCTTCAAGCCTTTAGTTATTTAAATTAGAACTTGTATTTATCATGGTTAACCAGAGTATAATGTTAAAATAATAAAATAAGTAATATAAGTAGTGTAATGGTTAAAATCATTTATGTAATATAAAAATTAAAAATAGCAAAACAAAAACACTATCATCTATCATTTTCAACATATTAAAGTTAATGCAAAAATAATAAAATAAATATTGTAAATAATGTAATGGGTAAAATAAACAATGTAACAAAATAAAAGATAATAAAAATATTTCATAAATATTTTCCTAAATTGAAATTTTGAATCCCATTGGGTCATATGACAAATCAAAGCCCTTAAATGTTTTGATTAATGCAAATAAATACTAAGTTTTATGTATTGCATCTTATAGCAAACAAGCATAAGTAGTGTTGTATCTCTGCCTACTCATTTAGATAATAAACAACAAATGTTTAGTATGTGGAATTTATGATCACGATTAATGCTTCTATATATTTGATTGTCTATGTAGACAATGTTCTCATTTTTCATAGGATTTATCGAAGAACAAAGAGAAAGAGAGAGGTCAAATGATAAAGTTACTTACATCATCAAAAGGCATGCATAAAACAAGTTACAATGTACTAGAGTGCACAAAAGTGCTTTGACTTCTGATGTGACGATTTTGGAGTACCCTCAAGGAAGATAAAAAAAGTGCTTTATCAAAAAAATTTGACAAGTTGGTGACATGTATCGAATGCAACACGTATTGCCTCAACAGATTCTTCACCAATAAGCGCAAATGAAGCATGAAGAACAAGACCGTTTAGAGACAACAATTACTTCTTACTTAAGTCTATATAAAGCTGAAGTTTGAAGCGATGAAGTTAAAGACATGAATGTGAAAATATTCTTAAGCATTCAAAATCCTTGTAAAAGCCTTCTAAAAGATATTTCAAGTTCTCATAACACCTTGAAAATCTTGAGAGTTATTGACTATGAGCTTCCCTTATACATCTATCTGTTAGAAATTAAGATAGTCAATGTGCACTTATCTTAAATAAATTTGTTGATATGTTGATGCTAGAAGTTACTTTGTAGCAGAGAATAATTGGGGTATTAGCTTGAAAAGGTTAGTGCAAAGACTATTTGGGTAAAGTTAGGAGTGACTTGTAAAAAGAACACTTGTATCTTTGAAGAAGTTTAGTAAGACTTGGTGGGTTTGCCAAGAATTAAATGTAATCTTGGTGGTTGTGCGAACCAATATAAAAATCTTTGTTTTATTTATTCCTTTAACTATGTATATCAAACCTTGAATTGTGTTTTCAAGAAGTTTTGATAAAATAGTGTCTTGATAAAGATGTCAAAAACATTGGTGTTGGACTCATCGAGTGGGCTTGTAAAGCCATTAGGTGGCAATTTTTAAATAAATCCACTGTAGTATTGACAGGCGGGCACTCAAGCCCATAAGGCAAATCTAATTAAACTACTCATGATTTTTCTTTGGCATTCTACAAGTGTAATTGACTTTCAATGTTTTCACAAAATTGTACATGATTTTTTCCCTTAAAATAGTGCAACAGTCTCAATAGTGGCAACACTCTCATGCCGTTTTGATATCTACAACTCAATATATGTTTAAACCATGAAGCCTAAATAGGAGATACAACACGAATACAATAAGACAGATACAAGAATACAACAATTTTTTTGAAATTAAAAATACGATATGTCTTGGATACGTTAATAACAAATTATAAAAAAATATGGATGCAAATATACAAATTTTGCTTTTGGTCTACAATATAGGTAAAATAAATTTATACAATAAAAATAGGCAAATTGTGAGACCCACTCATATCAAACCCCCTAATACTTTGATCATTTGTAATTAATTCATAACTATAATAATGATCATAATTTACAAAAAAGATATTTGTGACCATAAACAAAAAACTATTGTTTCTGCCCATATCATAACAACTCTTGGCTAACCGTATCAATAAAACTATATAAGTGTCTTCGGTAAAACTAAAAACAAGTATTGGCTTTATAAATAGCCTATTGAAAAACATAATTACTAGTTATTAGTTACTAAATTACTGTCTAATTCTAACTATATCATTTTCTTCTCCTTCATTGCCATAATCCAAAAAAACATAGCTTCTAACTTCAATTTATTAGAGATAAATCTGCCATATTAAGAACTCTAGCATCGTCATCAAATGAATCATGTACATCTTTACTAATGTCCCACAATCTTGTCTTCCCTTTTTTATACCCATTATCTTTCCTGGACAAAAGTCAAAGATTGGAGTTCACATAACCAAATCTTCATCCCTTTTGGGGTCTATTTTGTTTCTCTTCCAAGAATGAATAAAGGAGTACATAACCCATTTCCTCTCATAGCACAAGAACATGACTGCACAAGAAGCTTTAAGGAAAGCTTTTGGAATAGAGGTTTAGAAGAACTATGCATCACCCACCAGGTTTTTGGATCTAATACTCATTTATCCTCAATTGAATCAAATGAACCAAAGTCACCCGCACAAGATGAAAATTTAGAGAATTCTTCATAAACTTGTTTTTCTCTCCTCAACATGTGGAAAATATCTCTTTTGATACTTATTCCTCTCTCTAGAAACTTCATTGTCTTGATGAGAAAGAACCCTATTTGGATCCTCACTAAGTCATACTTCAATGACCATATTTTTAAAAATAATGTGTTTCAAATTGATAACTAATGACCATATTTTGCAAACGTGTTTCAAAAATTTCAATCTTTTTAGCATGATATCATGGAGGCAAAATGAATTTCAACAACTGAAAGCAATTTAAGAGAAGAAAACTCATTAAAAATAGTTAATCTCATTATTTGAGTCATGATGAAAGCCTTGATAAAAGATACATCATCAATCACCTTTCAGTAATTCACCCATATTTATAGAAAGCATATAGAGAGTTTACCTAAAAGATTAAGCTAAGTGGTTTTAGTTGTCTGATTTATCACATTAGGTGATACTTTTCTTTTTGTAACATTGTGATTTCATAATGCATGATTTAATGATTGTAATTAATTAACAAGTGTAATTAAATTTAAATTAAGTGATTGAAGTGAATTAATTATTTATGTGGTGATGTCGTGCTTATGTTTGTTGTGTTTGAGTTGGGGCATAAGTAGATGGGCCTTGATGTATATTAAGGAGTATGTGTGCTTAAAGAAAGCCTGGGTGTGGAAAGGAAAATTGTAAGGGTCATAAATACTTCTCTAACCCTTACAATTCAAATTTGCATTTGCAAAGGGATATTTTTCTCTTCCCTTCTCATTCTTCTTCTCCAAAAAAGACCCAAATCCCAGAAGCTTGAAGTTTAGTGTTGATAATCAAAGGAGATCTTTTTTCTCTTCCTTTGAAGTTGTTTGGCTGAGCCATGGAGGGGTAAGCACCTCTTCTCCCTCCCTTTGGCTGCAATTTCATTTTCCTTCATAAAGCACCTATGGGGTTCACGAAAGTACTCATTTTGGGGGTTTGAATGTTTTTTTTTGTTTGTTGATGGATTTTGGGTGTGTGGTGGTTGAGTGGTAGTGGGAAAGCTTGCATCTTGCACTAAAAGTATCCTCCTTTCCTTCCTTTGTTCATCTTGAAGCAAGTTCATTAAGTTTGATAAGTGAGAGAACTTTACCTTTTTTCTATGCTTAAGCTTCTATGGATTGGTTTAAATGTTGCTTGAGAATGAGTCATGCTTTTTAAAAATGGAAGTTTGAGCATTTGAGGTTTTGAGTTTGAAATTGGGGTTTGTAATTATTTGATGAATATTGATGAAAAATTCCTATTTGTAAAGAGTTTGGATGTTATTTATGTGTTGGAATTGATAGAAAAGGTTTTGGGTTTGTTTTAGGATGATTTGGAAGTACGCATGGCAACATAACGCGCGCCTGTGGACACCCGCTCGAATCCGTCCCGATTTTGACGGAAAAAAACCTAGTTAACCGGGTTATGGTTCAGGTTTTTCTTGCATCTTAAATTTTGGGCTGGGGTCATTTTGGTAATGCTGATATCCGCCCCGCCCCCGCCCTTGCACCTATTAAATTACAAAAGTACCCTTTATATATGTATGTATGTATATGCATATATATTATAAGAAAGAAACCCTAATTTCACTTCTCACTCTCATTTTGATTATGAGTTTTCGTCTAGCTTCTCTCTCACACCAGTCACTCACAACACAAAACCTTCACTTCACTCGTTCCTCTCATGATCAAGCACCTCCATCCACCACTCGCAGACCACCATCGTACACGACACACCACACTGGTATTGCCATTCACGCATCGGTACTATCGTCTAGCTTCCTGTCGCAACGTCGCTCGCATGCCACCGTTAGCGAGCCCCCTGCTCACACACCACCACCAGCCCATCGCATAGGTACTCTCCACTATTAGATCAGATTTATAACTAATGCACATTGCAATTCATTTTTAAACTGCAGAGGTCCCATTTCTTGTTCAGTGTTGTCTTATGTTTGTTGCTTGTGTTGTCTTATGCATTTGATAGACCTGTATTTCTGTACAATAGACCAATAGATTCTACAAGCCTACGATAGTTTCAAACCTTAGAGGTAATTATGTTTGTCTGAAACCAATTCGTGGGAAAAGTATATAGGGGCATGTGTAGGAGTGATATATATCTCTCTTAATATATTTTACAGGAGTTGAAGGTTATTAGTAGTTGATTATGTTACTTTCCTATGCACCTTATGCTTTTGCTGGAAAAAGTTATTTTTAGAGCCAATGATTTGATGACTTCTGACCTAGATTCTTAAGTCTAGGGCATACTGATGCTATTAGTGGTTCAAGTCTCCATTAACCCACCTATTTTCCTCTCCTATCAAATGGTTGTTACTTTCACTTCTCTAGGACCCCCCACGAGAAAAATATTATGCATTGTGTCTATAGATTGCACTTATTAATGAGGAATGGTGAAAAATTCCTCATTAAGATTTTTTCAGTATCAGACTTGCATAATGCTGATTATTGTAGCTCAAAGACAACTAGAGACATGACAAAATTGATGTTCTGTCTAACAAGTTTTAATATGGTACCAACAACTATGGTCAATTTTTCCAAATACCAAAGAAGTCTTGACATTTTCACCATTTATTTTTATCTTACTAATTTGAAATATGTGTTTCTCTTAACGTCTTTGGTTAACCCTTCTGGTATTTTGTCATGTAGTTTATTCCGTGATATGCAGCAATGGCCATCTAACCTTAAACCATTTCATGTTTTCCATTTCTATGATTTCTTTTTCGGGATGGCTTTTTGACAACATTTGAATGAGTAAGTCATAGGGTTTGCTTCCCTATTTGGGAGGTCTACGTGAGTGATAGAACCGAACCAAGAGCTTAAGAAGAAAGAGCATAACTGATTTATTATTGATGATAAAGAAATAAAAGAAACAATATAACTCAGTTAATTCGAGGAACCTGAAGCCTCCTAAATAATTTTTGAATATTTTCCCCCCTCCCTTCTAAATATTATCTCCTATATATAGTTTTTGCCTCTTTTCCTTAACCCTAATTATAATTAGAGTAATTAATAAATATCCTAATTAAATGTTAGATTTATATATGTAGTTTGTTATATTTACCTTGCTTCATTAACAATGATTGTTGGACATAAGTTCTTTCACAAGTTGTAACATTCCTAAAATATTCATGCTTGCTATAATGTCCTCTAAATTCAATAATTCTTTTAACTGCTTATAGTTGAAGTGATATGATGAAAATTATTGTCTGTGCTTCTAAAAAAGAAAAGCATTATTTGGTAGACATAATAAGAAGATATTTTGTGATGGTTTTCTGAAGTATAGATGCTCACTAATTTTAAAAGATGGATATCTGCAAATATGCAAGAGAACAAAGAATAGCATGGTAGTGTTAATAAGGAAAGATATGGATACAAGTTCTTTGTACTATAGCTTGAAATAAAGAGACATGTAGAAGTTAAGGAAGATTATAATAGAATTAATGCATGGACAAGAAATTTATGATTGGGTTAGTCATATGACAAGACTCTTTCTTTTTCAGTTGGATCACTTTACTTATATTAACTCCAATTTACTGTTGTTGCTACAATGCTTATGCTACTTGCCACTTTGTTTTGCACTTTGATTTTCTTGTTGCCAATCTATCTTCCATATTCAATTGTACATTATTTTTAACTAGTTAACTAATCAATTAGTAAATGATTAATAAATAATAAATTGATTAATTATTAATTGAGTGAAACTTGTCTTTTTTTTTTAAAAAAAAAAGTTGTTTGCTGCAGTTGTGTTAAACTGGTTAAATAATCAAATAGTTTTGAACACTTCATTATTTTTATGATACACTTGTTTGTTGGAGTTGTGTTAAATCTGTCTTGTTTTTTTAATAGTTTCTAACTCTGCTTCTTATTTGACTGCTTCTAAAGAAATGTCAAATCAAGAAAGTGGACATCAAGATACAACTCCTGGTCTTGGCTATACTCCTTCACCTTCTCCTGGTCCTAGTTATACTCCTTCACCTTCTGCTGGTCATTCCCTTTCAGCAACACCAAATGAATCCATTCTACCACATGAAGTAGAAGAAATAACTAATAATTTAGAGGGGACAACACAAACAGGAACAAGTAGGCTTAAAAGTGAGATTTGGAAGCATTTTGAAAGGTCAAAGGTAATGGACAATACAAGGCCTAATGCAATTATTGTTCAAAACTGTTGGGAAGAAAATCAAAGAATGGAATAACGCACCTATGGTGGCATAAACAAAATTTGTATTCAGTACAAGGTTGCCATGAGAGGGAGTACATAACAAACATTTCTGGTGTCTAAAGTTGTCCATGGAAAGCAAGAGTTGGGTACATGAACATATGATGTAGGTAATGCAAGGACAGAGCTTGCAAATGCAATTATGATGCATGAATATCCACTTTACATTGTGATCATATTGGTTTTAGGAGATACTCAACAACTTTACAACTTGTCTTTCAAGTTCCTTGTAGAAACACAATTAAAAGAGAAATATTCAGAATTTATCAAGAACATATATCAATAACTTTGAAGTTATTAGATAGTCTTCAAGGAAGAGTTGCCATCACATCAGACATGTGGACTGCGAGCAATCAGAAAAGGGATTATATGGTTGACACTGCTCATTACGTAGATGCCTCTTGGAACTTATAAAGTCAAATTTTGAGGTATGTTAAAAATTTTGAATTATTTTTATATTATTGTTGAATTGTTGCATGATAAAATTGGTTAATTGTTTATATATTATTTGAACTTTTTGTATGATTATGATTAAATTATTTATATATTATTTTAGGTTCATTTATGTTCCCTCTCTTCACTCAAGTGAAAGCCTTTGTAATGTGTTAGTTGAGTGTTTGATGGATTGGAACATTGATACAAAGTTGTCCACTATCACTTTGGATAATTGTAGCACAAATGACAAAATAATTGACAAAATTAAAGATAAATTGCACTTAGAAAATTTATTAAGGGATGAGACTTTACTTCATATGCGTTGTAGTGCACACATATGGAACATGATTGTAAAAGATGTGTTGGAAAGTGTTAAAGATGGGATAAAGAATATTAGGGATAGTGTAGCATTTTGGATAGTCACACCAAAAAGGAAGGAAAAATTTGAGGAGACAACGAAACAATTAAGTATCCCGTGAACTAAAAGTTTGGTTTTAGATTGTCCAACTAGGTGGAACTCAACTTATAAAATGCTTCAAATTGCTATATTATATGAAGTTATGTTTACTCAGTTAAAGCAGCGGGAGTCCCAATATACTCGTTTGCCAAGTTTTTCAGAGTGGCAATTGGCCAAAGATGTGTGTGAGAGGTTGAAAGTGTTTAATGCTGTAACGGAAATAATTTATACTACTAAACAACCAATAACTAACATGTACTTTTCAAAGAGTTGTGAGATCAACTTGGCAATCAAGCAATGGGTTACTTCTCTTAATGAACTCTTTCATAAAATGGCAAAAAAGATGATTATCAAATTTGATAAATGTTGGGCTGTGATTCATGATATAATGGGAGTTGCTACTATTTTGTATCCAAGGTAAAAATGGAGTTGTTGCAATATTATTATGAAAAATTGTATGAACATGATAATTTTTCTCAAGTTCGTAAGATTAGACAGTTGTATCATGAATTGGTTTCTGATTATCAATCCAAGATGTATGATGACTCCTTCCATAGCTCTCCAATACCTGAAGGTGGTAATGTTGAAGGTGATGAATTATGTGAATTTGATAAGTATATTTTGAGGGAAAAAAGGCCAAATGTTCTCATGTTAAAAAAGAATTGGATCATTATTTAGAAGATGTTTTACCAAGATCCACTAATTTTAATATTTTGTGGTGGTTGAGGTCGAATGGTCTCAAGTATTCAACACTTCAAGTTATTGTAAAGGATATCTTAACTGTTCCTGTATCAACGTACCTTATGAATATGCTTTTAGTACCGATGGCCAGATTTTAAGTCCTCATCGTAGTCGACTTCATTAGACTACTTTAAAGGCATTGATGTGCACTAGAAGTCGGTTATTAAGTGCTGAAACTGATGGTAATGTCTTGAATACTTAAGTTAGTTATCCTATTAAATGACTATTTATTTCTAATTTAATAACTAATTATTACATTATGTTATATTTGATACATGTATTTTGAAATCTAAAATTCTTGCTCAAAGTAGTACTTTGGTTAATGAGATAGCTTTAGATGATGAAGGTATATGCCATATAAGAATGTAAATATTTAAATGATCAATTTCTTCTTTATATTAAAATTTTGCTTTATGGTTTGTTTAGATGATAATGCAAGTGATGTGATGGGAAATTACATTACTACCCACTTAGAGGAATGAATACTACATCAATGATTGAAGAATGAAGAGTGTAGCTAGTTATTGTTTTGGGGGAATGACCACTACATCTAATGTCGGAATTTCATTCTAGTTGCATACATTTGAGACTTGGCTCCATCGAGTTTTATGCTATGATTGTTGTTTATAATTACATTTTTAACAAGATATTTTAAGTGTATTTCGAGGATGGGGGGCAAATTTTTTGCCCCGTTGGTTTTCGAGGACGGGGCAGGGGGTTTTGAGAGTAGGGGGTGGGGTAACCAAAAAACGCCCCTGTTGTCATGCCTATTTGGAAGCAATGAGAGGTGAATTCTAAAAAGTTTTAAAATTCTACAGAATTCGCGTTCATTAATTAGTTTTGTGTTCATTGATCAGTTTCAAGTCCAGTGACAAATTTTGAGTCTAGTGAAAAAAATTGACGTGGATATGATTAATGTTTGTTTTTCTTGTGTAAATATATTATTTTGAGATCTTAATGAATTTATGATGATATGAGATGCGATTGAGATACTGTTTTATTATTAAAGTTGAACTTATGTTGAGATCATGAGATTGACATTCATATGAGTTTTTGGTGAGTTGTTTCCAAGAATTCAAGGTGTTAGAATGTCTTGCTATGCTTATTGAACTATATTTGGGTTCACGAGTATGATGAATATATGAATGTTGAATCTATGATATTATAACCTCTTATGATGTTGAGATTGGTGAATGAATTTGTGATGATATATGATATTGATTTGAATGATCATAATATGCATGCATTGATGAGTGACATTGCATGTGGAAAAACACGTAAGTTAGGAGTGCTAAGAAGACCCTTAACCTAGTGCTAAAGGCTATTGTGGTGACTAACACCTAATGGGCCTATAGAATGGATGATGGGTGATTCCCTAGATATGTTAAGGTATATGCAAACCTTACCAAGGTAAGCCATTACCCATACTAATCCATTTTGGATAAAACCACTCTTCCTTTGCAGGATTAGTTCGAGTCTCCCCAAATGGTCAGATCATAAAGTACAACTATGTTAAGGGATGTGCTTGGGTTAACCGCTCAAGAGGTGAAACCTTTTGGGAGTAAAGAGTCAGCATAACATAGCATGATGAATAAACATTGCATTGATAATAGTGACTTACTAATGATGTGTTACTTGATGAGGCATAGTGATATTGTGCTATTTGATGATTAATGGGTTGATGATGACGGTGATGTATGATGATTGAATCTTTATGTAATGGTTAACAAACTAATGATTATTATGAGATATTCTATTATGAGAATTCTAAAATTTATGATTTATGTATGATTTCTGCATGTTATGTTATATATGTGATAATAGTGGATCATGCTTTAATTGTTAAGTTTTATCCCTTGTTAGTGTACTTCTTTTGGTAAGCTTATCCATGAGTTGTTGTACGTGTGGTTTGTGCTTGTGATGATTCTGTATCTGATGTACATGGGAAGCAGATGGATAGAAAGTGATCTCGTACCTTTGGAGACTCCATAGATATGCATATATGGATGTGAAGATACATTATTCATTTTGTTTCCTTTTTAAAGTTATGTATATTGTTGACCAACTTAGAGTTTATGTAGTTTATCCTTATAGTGTGGTTTATGTTTACATGCATGTACTAAGGAGATTTGAGTTACTATGATGTTATACATACATCATATGATGTTTCTTTCTTTGTTGTGTGTTTTAGCCTCTTTGAGACACAAAAAGTTTACAAATACTTTCGAGTGAGATAGTTCATAGTTTCATGTAACGACAGTGTGATATTACACTTTTACTTAGATTTCTTTGTTAATTAAGTTTCTTTAAGTGGGTCACTTAAAAGTTCTTGTAATGGGGTGCTACAAGGGTATTTGAAAGTACTTGTGGGTTTCAAGAACTTGTGCATTTGTGGTATGTATTTGCATGTGAAGAAATGCTTGTAAAAAAATTGTTTTTGTTTAGTGGAATTGCAAATTAGAGTTGTTTAAGGAACTAGATGTAGATCACTTGTGAGATTGAACCAGTATAAAAACTCTTGAGTTCTTTTCTTCTCCTTTACGTCATCCTTTAACCCTTCTTGCATAATTGCCACATATTAAATGCTTTAGTAATAATCTTGATGGCTTAAGCATTCTTAATATTTTAAGAATGACTAATAAGTCTAATAATTAATATCTCTAAATCAAGATTTAATGAAAATTATAGTAATTAATTTTTGTTTTAGGCTTTAAAAGTATATATAAATATAAATAAGCTTTTCTTCTAAAAGTAAACACATAAAGAAAAGAACAAATGTAATATTTAATTAGATAATAATTATAACCATTATTTTTTTGAAAAAAAGAATATGGGTCAGCATGGTTCATAAAGTCAATTATAAGTATTATACATGCACGTGTATACCACTGTAACCCCTTCCTCCTCTCTACTAGCTCCCTCCTCGACCATACTTAAACCGCCACTGTCGAGGAAAAAAAGAGCGTTGCGAATGTGGTTGAGTATGTCAAGAGAAGAACCAATTAACCAAATATGAGATCCAAAACAAAGAGAAATAACCAGATTTGGAGCCCATAGTGGTTGTCATGCAATCACTGTCAACTGCAAAAAAGAGCATTTAGAGGGTTCTTGAGGATGCCAAGAACTAGATATAAAATTGAAAACAAAGAAAAATACAAGATCTGGAGCCCATGATGGTCGTCGTGAAATTCCTGTCGACGACAACGGGGCCAACGAAGAACGTCTTAGGTCGCACCCTCGGTGGTGATGAAACCTCGACTCAGTGCTTATGGTGGTGACAATGATGGAAGGTGTTGAATCCAGGGGGAGCCTCATGAAGATTGGAAGTCTTTGATACAAGATTGTTTTTGAGCTATCAAACATGCTTGAAGACTTGGAATTTTATGTAAAGGGAAAGCAATCTGATTGATCCATGCATTCATTCATTCATTGATTTAACTAAGTATTTTTCATGAAAATCAAACTAAGCTTTGAACAAACAACTAAGGTTTTAATTTGAATCAAAGGTTTTTGGAAAAATGATTTTTGTACTGACTTAATCGATTACCTTAAGGATATAATCGATTATTTTGTTCTTAGTTCATTCTGGAAACCTTTCAAGAACAATGTAATCGATTACCTAATAGAATAATCGATTATTTGACCTTTGTTTTCATATAAATTGCTTTGATGAACACTTGAATCGATTACCAATAGATAGTAATCAATTACATTGCTATACATGATTTCAAGCAGTGCTGGAAGAATCGATTACCAAGGAATAGTAATCGATTACACAGGCTTAAAATGAAAAAGCTATCTTCCTGTCTTAATCGATTACCACATATCGTAATCGATTACACTCTGTGTTTATGTTTACAAGTTTTGCTACATTAATCGGTTACCAAAATATAGTAATCGATTACATAGTGCATTTTGTTTTATAAAGCTTCCTGGTTTAATCGATTACCAGAATCTGTAATCGATTACATAGTGTATTTTGATATTTTGAAGCTTCCTGTCTTAATCAATTACAAGACAGAATAACCGATTATTTTGTTCGTTGCTTATGTCTAGAAATTGTGTTGAACACTTTAATCGATTACCAGATTGATTTAATCGATTACATGAGTGAAATAATCGATTATATGGCGTGTTTAATCGATTACTGACAGCTACAAAAGTTTTTTATAAATAGAACCTTGACTTAGCTTGTTTTGTAACTTGATCAATTCGTATTCTGAGCATACACAAGCTTTCTAAACACGTTCTAAGTGATTTTTCTGGGTTCTATGAGTTCTTGCTTACACTAAAACATTCATGGGTTTTTGAGTGATTCTTTAAAGCAAGAAGTTTCTTTCAAAGGTTAAGGAAGAAAATGTTCTGACATTGTTTTTCATCTTTCAACCTGAATTGTTCATTCATGTGCATGTCATTCATTGGATCATGAGGTTTTTCTTTCCTTAACTCACTGATTGTAATTTTGTTTACAAATTGTGTTGTTTTTGGATATTGTAATTGTTTTCTTAAAGCTTGGGACTAGAGAAGGGTTCTCTAGCTTAAAGATCAGAGTAGTGTTCTCTAGATCTTTCTCCTTAGAAGTCTAACAGGATTTTGGATTTCTGTTCTTTATCTAGGGTTGATGAATGGGAGGTTCTTGTAAAATCTTGTAAGAATATTTTATGATAGTGGAACTCTAATTTAGTGTGAATTAGAAGAAACTGGATGTAGCTTCATGATTTGAAGTGAACCAGTATAAATTGCTTGTGTTCTTATTTCTTTATCTCTATACTCATCTTATTCATTGTCTTTAATTCTTTGAATCACATTCTTTGTTCAACAAGTTTGGTTTTGATCTTTTGATTCTTGGACTGAGCTATTTGATTGAGTAAAAGGTTTATTGGTTTTAAAAGTGATAAAGATCCTGAAACTCTTATTTGAATTTGATTTTTAAAATACGAAGGTTCAACCAATTCACCCCCCTCTTGGTTGTTGTGAAGTATTCCTATTATTTTCAGAAGGATATGATCTAAGATGGTGGTTTGCGGTGTGTTTCGCTTTGGTTCGTAGTGAGTTTTGTGGTTAGCTTTGATTTTTGCGGTGGTTTAGATATGATTTTTGAGGACTTATATCATGATTTTTTGTTGTTGATTTTTGTATCAGTTCCTCAGATTTGAGAAAAATTGTTGGATATTTTATTGTGTTTGTTTATTTGTTTTCTTCTTCTCTGTTCTCTTTTTTATTTTGTAATCATAATGAACTATATTATACCATATTTTTGTTTCCTACGGTGGGCAAAGAGTTTACCTTTCCCACCGTAGTCTTCGTCTGAGCAACAACAATGGAGGTGACTACCACATTAGCTAACTTAGGTATAAAAATATATTAATCAACTAATTAATCCACCTCAATCAAGTCTCACCTAACCACGTCAGCCTAATATTATCTTTCATGAATATTTTTCTTTATCTGTATTCAATTTTCCTTGAACGTGTTTGTGACTTAATGTACATCTTTAGCCTTAATCATTGTTAAATTTTCAATTTAGTTTTGATCATTGTTTCTAAAGAATGAAGATTTTTGCTTAGTATTAATATTATTTTGAGTGGTGTTTTAGTTATGACTAACATTATGGAGTTTTAGAGTTATGAAATATATATGTATGAATGTGTGTATTTATAAAATGAGACAACCTTTCAAATAATGTATTTTGTACTTTTCATATGTTGAGTTTGTGGAAAAGTATTGTAAGAATATGAAGTTATATACTCAACATGATTTATTTTCCAATGTAAAAAAACTGTACATATTTTCATAAATAAATCAATGAAGAATTTTACTTCAAAATTGAATCGTTCCACAAAATGTTTTTAAGTTGTCATGTAGCAATGAAAAATCATTATTGTCAGTGTAAAACTGCATTGCTAGATGTATTCTAGAAGGTTCTATTCTAAAGACATTGATGGTTAAAGGATAGCATTATAAATTGATAGGTAGTCAACTATTGAGAACTTGACTTTCAAAGTCTTGAGATAAGTCTTTTCTCGATGGTGACACACAATTTGATGTGTCCCTTACAATTGTATCGTTTTCTAGTGAATCTTATCATATCTCTTGAATAGGAAATAAAATCATCTTTTAAAATGTCTCATAAAATAAAATACTTCTTAATCTCCCTTGGTTGACAAGTATTTGACAAACTTCAAAATTTTCCTTGAAAATAACAATAATTAGGATCTTTCAAAGAATATTCTTCAACAATATTAAGTAAAATGAACTCAACTATAGACTCCAACATAAAAAGGGAGAATTTAATATTGGCATCTCTACGAGGAGGGAATTGTAATTTACTTTAACAATATTAAATTAATAAACTAAATTATATATTTCAACATAAAAGAAGAGAGCAATGCAATATTCACATCTCTTAAAGAAAAAAGGTGTAATTTTCTCTTATTATATATATATATATATATATATATATATTGGGTGAACTGTTCCTATAAACTAAATTATATATTGGGTGAACTATTCCTTTGGTCCTTAAAAGTGTAATCCTGTCTCACTTAGGTCCTTGAAAGTATCAAAATGTCATTTAAGTCTTATCATTTTTATCTTGTTCTTTAAAAACATTTTATAAATGTTTATGTCTATGTGACACATTATATTAGGGGTGAGTAGGGTTGATTAAAGTCAAATCGGGCCAATAATCATCATATCGTTGAAAATTGACAACATTAAATAATGGACCGCAACCAACCATTTATAACATCGATTTTTATTGGGTAACGGGTTGACAGGTTCAACAAGTGGGTTAGGTTGGTTTAGGGAGAAGGGCAACACGTAATAGAAAGGGATGTCGAGATTCTGTTAATAAACATAAGTCAATAACAGTCAACATTTAATATGTAACAAATCCTTTTTAAAGATAATAAACACAACAAAAGGGAAATACCTTTTTTGAAATAGGTTGTACGAGATGTTCTGACTAAGAAAGGAAGGTGTTAAGGGCCTGTCCCACTAACTGAACCTCTTCAATGGGTACAGGGACACGAGCATCAACATCTTTAACTTCTTCAACACCCACCTTTACCTGATTATTGGCCTAAGGGACTTTGTGCACGATTGTCGATCCCTCATAAATTGTTCCAAGGGAAACCAAGCGAGGGAGATTGTCATCAACATACAACCCATGCCTGTCTGATGTACCTGTGTCTAGGTCCTGCCTTGAGGGATCTACACAACTTTCTTCGTGTTGACCCGGGCAACAAAAGGACCAACCTCAACCTTTGGAGGCGATATGAATCCTGCGATTGCATTTGGGACTGCATCTGGCTAAATGATAACATTAGTTGTTGAGTAATTTTCCAGTGATCGGTTGCTCCAGCCCGTCCCTGATATTATGTTTTAGTTGATCCAAGTCTCCCGACTTCATTGATGTAGACGTGCGGGAGCTTGCTGAAGTTGGTTCAAAGTATTGTCAGATTGTCACGCCAGCTCCAGCAGCACGAACACGGCTAGAGTGCTCTAGTCGCCAAATGGAAGCAGTCAGTACATCCTGACGTCCATGGGCAACAAAGCTACCCTATGTACATTGCTCTTCTAGGGTAGCCTGCAATGAACAAAATATTGCATGAGTTTATGAATTTAATTAATGACCGTTGAAACAAATTAACTTACAATCCTTTTTGCAATTTCACGTGCCGCCTCAGATGTCATGTGTCCTATTTTTTTTTTGTGCGAGCCATCTTCCACTTCATGTGTCGTCTAACAAGAGAAGCAGGATGAACGATTGTTTCTGTGCTCCCAGATTGGGCTACTTCCGCCAATCGTTGTTTTTGTTTTTCCTCCATTAACTTTTGTTCTAATAAATCATAACCCCCACGAGGTAACATGTGAGGGGCAGTGTTTAGTTTCTTGATGGCATGAGCCTTCTTTCTAACATTATGTCACAATTACATAGATACTTGTCAACAAAATGCGCTTTAAAATTCTACGTAATTGTCAAATTCATAAACAATGCAACTCAACTAACCTCCCACGAAGGGTCTCTACGACCCTGACAAAATTGATGCCACTTTTCTTTGTTGATACTGTATTTCTCACAGACAGTGTCGTCATCCTTCTCCTTGCCTTGTGCCAGAGCCCATTTAGAGGTCAAATCTGACTTAAACTACCTCCATCGCTCTCCTACTTTTGAAGGATTTTCTTCTTCGACCTTTGGTTGGATGCTTCTGGTATATCAAATTCAGCTTGCGATACAAAAAAAAAACATTTAATAGTTACAATAACATTTTAATTGTTTTAGTACAACCAATTACATTGACATTGAACATTTAATTCTAATACTTGAAGGTCCTCCCAAATCAAATCCTTCCGAGCCGTAGGAACTTCCTTCCAGTTACCAATTGTAGCATCCACCTTGTCTCAAGCGATGATCCCCAAATACGTCCTCAATTTCTTTTTGTCGGGACCATTATCCTTCCCAGTGGCAGGATCTACATGAACCACTGGTTTGTCAACACTGACATGTCTCGTAGCCAATGACCTCAACTATGCCTTTTCTAATCTTCTTTGATGTAGACGACGAAGATGTTGACTCAGGAAGAGGAGAGGAGCTCAGTGGTGTAGTCATGTGCCTGTTAAAAACAACATTAATTAAAGTTAAGTGAAAAGTAAAGTACGTTATCCAATTGTAAATGTGAAAACAAGTATATATATATATATATATATATATATATATATAAAAGATGACATTAAACAGTGTTAATTAATTCTCCTTCATCATGATCATTACGATTTGAATGAACATCGCCAATTTCTTCTTCTCCGTTGACGTTAGGCATTTGTGTTGAGAAATGAGTGAGACCAGTATCAAGGGTTGAATCATCATCTTCAACATTAATACCATTGGTTTTTCCATGTAGAACCACTGACCACCTTTCATCATAAGGATCTTGAACATAAAATACTTGTTTAGCTTGTCTACCATGATGAAAGGCTCATTTTGATAAGCTAGCTTCTTAAGATCTACCAAAGTAAATCTCGAATCGTCGGTTCACACATCAATATTGCTATCAACCCACTTACACTTGAAAACATACACAATGAATTTAACATAATTAAGCTCACATATTTCATCAATGACTCCAAAGTAAGGTAAGGATGCCAGACAGGGATTGTGGTCATGTACAATAGCAAAGTGTTGGGATTCAACCCTAAGAGTAACCCCACTATTTTGCATTGTGCTCTTGTCATCTTGTTCTTTGGTGTAGAATGAATACTTGTTGATATCATATCCCTGCCAACTTCTAACATTTCTTTTAGGCCCATATGCTAACTTCCTTATTGTTTCAGAGGCATTACCATCACCAAAGATTGTATATTTAAACCAATTCAGGAAAGTCTTGTTATACTCTTTCAATAACCTATTCTTGGTCATTTTTGGGTTACTTTACTTAACTAAGGCTTGTTGACGAACTATGTATGACAAGACTTCATTACTGTTATTCAGTAAATACAAATGAGCTTGTTGCAGTTCCTCTAAACCGGGATTTATAACATGCATCCCTCGTGAACCCTTACCTCCCACTCTATCGTCATGTCGACAACTTTGCTACAAATGACATTGAAGAAAAAGCACATGCGAGTTATGGCATGCCTCACTTTTGTTAGGCAAAATATCTCAAATCGCCACGACTAATAGTTGTTGCATCAAGATGTGGCAATCATGAGACTTTAAGCCAACTAGTTTCAGATCTTTCAGCTGCACAATGCTCTTAATATTTGAAGAGTATCTCTGTGGCACTTTGACACGGCGCAGACACTGACAGAAACTTGTCCTATGCTTTCTTGATAAAGTGTGACATGATGGAGGCAAGTATATTTTCTTACCATCAGACCTTGGATGTAACTGGTCACGTATACCCATCTCAGCTAGATCTTGACGAGTATTCAAACCATCATTTGTCTTGCCTTGAATGTTAAGAAGTGTGCCAATGACACTGTCACACACATTTTTCTACACATGCATAACATCAATATAATGTCTAACATCTGGATCAGACTAGTATGGAAGATCAAACAACATCAACCTCTTCTTCCATATGCAAGTTTTACTTTTTAACTTCTTTTGGGTTTTCCCAAATGTAGTATTGATGTCCTCAACCTGCTCAAGAACCTACTGACCAATTAACAATATCTAAAAATACAATGAACGCTAATCAAACAAACCAAGAGGGGGGTGAATTGATTTATATCAAGGATGTAAAATTTTATTCAAAATAATTTGCGGAATTTGTTAGATGGATCGTATCACTTAAAAACCATTTAAAATCAGAATCTTTCTTTCAACCAAAATCATCCTTGGAATTCAAGTAATGCCTAAAAATAAATCTTGTTGATAATTTCTTGATCACCCAAATCCAAACAATGAGAAATGATCGGAAAATGTTTCAATGATAATGAATAAACATGCAATGAAACATACAAAGATTTAGACAAGAGACAAAACAGTTATACTGGTTGACCTCTCAACCTTGGAGGCTACATCCAGTTGCTTCCAACCAACACTAGGTTAGAGTAATTACTATATCAAAGAATCTTTTACAAGAAGTTTACAAGTGACCTCTTTATCAACACTAGACAAGGATACAGATTCTAAAACCCTATTAGAATACAAATCACCAAGATACTGAGAACCCTACTCAGAATCTTAACCTCTAGAGAACCCTACTCTAGCATGCTTGAAAAGAAACACAATGATATATCTCAATACAATAGAAATTGTTAGAACATCTAAAAAGATAGGTTCAAGATAAACACAACCTGAGATCTTTCATGTATGAATGAATGAAATGATGTTACCACACTCTCCAGGTTGTAAGAAGTAATAGCTCAGAATCACAATCTTGAAAACCTTCTTTTTCTAAAACATCTTCTCCAAAAACTCAGAAATCTTGATCACACAATATGATGTTTGAACTCCGAGTAAAACAACAATTTGGGCACTTATGAAAGCTTAGAAACTTTTGGGTAAGTCACTCTTGTTGTGAGTAAATCGCTCAATGTCTATTTATAAGAAAAAGACACCAAACTTTATATAAAACAGAATTAATTGTTAGTAATCGATTAATCGGTTAGTGTAATCGATTAAATTTTCATATGTAATCGATTAAACTAACTAAATAATCGATTAAACTGTTCATTAGCTTTTTGGAAATGGTTTCATGAACAAAATAATCGATTAAACCGTACTATAATCGATTAAAGCAGCAAGCCATGAAAGTTCAAAACACTTATGTAATCGATTATGGTTCATAGTAATTGATTAAAACAGAATGACATGATTTCCAGAAATAGACTTTGTAATCGATTACAAGAAATAGTAATCGATTAAGTCAGGAATGCATGGTTTTCTTTTAACACTATGTAATTGATTAAAATGAACATGTAATCGATTAAACTGTTCTTCAAGGTTTTTCCAGAAAAGTTTGAATGTCTTTAATCGATTAAACTACTTGTGTAATCGATTAAAGCAGTAATGTTGATTCAGATGAAGCCAAGCATCAATGAACAAAGATCAAGCTTCAAGGTTTTGTGCTTTCAACATTCTCAAAGGAAAAGTTCCAAAGAAAGCTTGAAGACCAATTTGATTAATGTAAAAAGGGAGTTTATGATCTGATAATCCAATTGAGCATATCATGCATGAATCATTCATCTAAGATTGTTAGGATTAAATGATTAAGTAAAAGCAATTTATTAAAAAGGCACTTAAGAAGCAAAGTTTTTAGAAAAATAAAGTTGCATTATTAATAATCGATTACAAGGACTGTAGCATCGATTATTTTGTTCTTCGTGCCCTTTAGAAAACAAATCATGATCATTGTAATCGATTACATATCGGATTAATCGATTACTCAGGCTTTTTATGAAAGATGGAACTCTCTGTCTTAATCGATTACAGAATTTGGTAATCGATTACATGTTTACTTAGAAATACATGACCTGTTGGTATTTAATCGATTACACA
>PYAF01006309.1:2323513-2336450 GCA_007407185.1 Glycine tomentella | reverse complement strand
TTTAGGAAAGTTAAAGAAACAATTTTTAAATAGAAAATGTCTCAACATCTTACTTATATTTCTAAATAAGTAATAATCATTTTATGAGATTTTTAAGGTGATTTTTTGAAGTGATTGATCATCCACCTTCATAATAAAAAAAAATATTTTTAGAAAAATAAATATATTATTTTTAAGATTTAATATATATATATATAATATTTTATATATATATTAAATAGGTCAGCCTTACATATCTAATAGGTTTTTTTTTTTAAAGATTGAGTCTGATTTTTTTTATTTAAATAGATTTTTCATAAAGCCTTAGCCTGATCTTTATAATAAACAAGTCAGATCAGGCTAAATCTTAAACATTTCATACCAAAGGTCCTTATAAATAGTGTGACTTATTTCCATCCCTACTTACAGGATAATAAATTGTGAATGTGTAAATTTAATTCTGACAAAGCTGTTGCCCTTTTTCTCATTCTTTCATCCCCTCTCTCACATAATTTATTATGAGCCTCCTCATTAATGATTTTTTTTTTAAGGTGAACAATGGAGATAGTATTTTAGCCCAATATGATTCAAAAGGCATACCAATTCCTTTGTTCTCATGGACTGAATTATCAATTGATAGTTACAAAACCAACTGAGACCGTTTCCAAACTTAAAAGTTAGGCAATGTTAGGCCTCAAATAACGACGGTGGGCATGCTACATTGCTTTTATTGAAGACATAGTTGTAGGATTAGATAACCTTCTACTTCATGGCAACTGGAAAGAGCATTCCGATGAGGAAAAGGCAAGATGACATTGGTGTGTCTAGGAAGGATTCCAACAGAGTTGAAGGTGATGAAGTGGCAAGAGCTTATCTAAAAGCTATTTTGTCCATCTGATTTCCTTCATTTTGGAACATAATTCTTTTCATGCATATGCAACGCAAGCACAATGTCACCAGTTTCGTTCTTTTTGCTGCATTTCTTTCTATTATTTTTGTGTTCATTTAATGATATGTCTTTCTAAGGATTTACATTTTCAGAATAATCCTCTAGAATAATTCTTTTCATGCATATGCAACGCAAGCACAAGCTATTTTTGCTGTCTAGCTAGAATAATCCTCCAATGTCTTCTCAGATTTCTGAAGAGTGATGGACTTACATTTTCATACGAATCAACTATATTTTTCCAAGACCAACGCATAAATGTGAAAATTGAGTTGTATTTCTTTTGTTTTGTTCCCCAACCTTTTTGGTCCACATGATTTCTTTTTGTGATTGTGACAGCTTACTCGTTTTGAAGGTATGTTTTTCCAAGTAAAATGTTAGTTTTAAACAATTTAAAATCAGTGATGCTATAGGTGCTGCTCCCCGTGAAACAAGAACACTTATATATTACTAAGTCACGAAATTATCTATGTGAAAAATATATACATCAATTTAGTTCATTTATCATTCACAAGCCACTCCTGTTAATGGTCATTGTCAATTTTCTTGCTGTTTCCAAGAGGGCCAATGCAACGATAAATTTCCTCCATAGATATGGTTTTTTATTTTCAACATCAGATGTCACAATGTTTATTGGCTTATTGTGAAATAATTGGACGGCACATAACAAGTAAGTGCGACACATTTAAATGGTAAAATAAGTGAATAATAGTTTTTATTTAGTGATTTATATAGACAAATGGTGTTAAAATTGTTATAAGATAGCAAGTATAACATTAACTTATTCGTTGTACGTTGTACGTTGTACGTTGTACTTTGTACTTGTGATTACTTTGGTATCTAGTGTGCCCTGTTCTAAATTGACTTTAAACTATATTTTGTTGGCTAAACATAAGTCAATAGAAGCACGGAAGTACCTGGAATCATATATTATTAATTTTTGTTTGATGCAGTCTTTTCAAAGACCTTTCAAAGAATTTATCATGATTTCTCATCGCAGTGTAAATTTTTTCATACTTGAAATGAAACTCAAATTCATTATCTTTCTAAGAACACAAGTTTGATAATCGTAACATTCTTCCTTCCTCATAAATCCCATTGTTTTTCTCCTATTAGTGTAGATAGAAATTGCCTAAGGGAGAAAGAAAAGTAACATTAATCAAATATCAATCTCCTATGGCTGTGTATCACATTTAACTTATGGCATTTTCATATTGTAGCGCATAAGCTGCAAGAATCAGGACAACCATGTGCATTATCAGAACGTAAAGGAAGATTGGTCCCAATAATAAAAGCCATATCAGTGTCAAGATCACCCAACAACAAAAAACAAGATTCAAGGACCATTTTGATTTGAACTGGTCCATCTCTAATGAGCCTTTGTCTTTATCTCGGAATCTATGCATGCATGGACCGCAAGCATAGATCTGCCCAAGCAACCTACTAGAGGGTGTCAAGCCATTAATAAAGGCTATCCAAAATTTATTGATGGATGATAGTTAATTGGTTAGCTCTTGTTTGGTGCTATGCTATGTGGTAATTAAGTACAACGTTAAGGGCCTGGTTTTTCAATCATGGATTCCAACTTGAGGTCTCTTACTAAAAGGGTAGTTGAAAACATGGGAAAAAAACTTTTAGGAGGAATAATTAAGATGGACCTTAGTCTATTCATTTAAAAAGTTGGTTTATGATAGAGCCTAATGCGGGTTTGATCCATGTTGTTAAATTATGAGATTGTCCTAATCCAAATGAGACGCCAAATGAGCTAAGAACACATATGGGGTGGTTTGGCTTTTAATAGGAATTAGATAAGCTTCTGTTGTGAGTACAAGTCTTAATTTTTCAAAGCTCAGGACCACCATCATATACTTATGATGTCTATTTAAAAACATAGAGCTTGGCTTCAGAGTTTCAGAAAGAGAACTGGACCATTTACTATGATTTTGAGGCACGAAATGGCATATTGCCACTGCCTTGCTGGCTTGTTTGCTACATCGTACGTTAAGAAACAAAATGTGTTTATGCACATAGATACATATATATAAAAGCAGTTGCTAGTGGCTTTTTTTTTTTTTTTAGTGTGGGAGAAGTAGAGGTCTTAAGAGTTTGAGAACTGAGAAGAGATGGGTGGTGTTGCATGGACAGAAGAAGAAGATCACTTGCTCAAGAAATGCATACAACAATATGGAGAAGGAAAGTGGCATCGTGTTCCTATACTGGCTGGTACAACTGAATTCAATTAACCTCTCTCTTTCTCCTTTTCCCATTCTTGAGTTTTCAAGTTATATTCTGCAAAGGAGTGCTCTATAAGTTAAAAGGGGATCATTTATTAATGGTGAAATGGCTCGTTTAAGATTAGCAATTGGTTATGACTCAGATTTATGTATCAAACAAATGCAAAAATTGAGAAGAATTATTATCCACATGAATAACAAGAGATGTATGGATTAGGGACTAAGAAACAACACATTATTGTTTGAAGTTGAAGAGTGAGTAATTATGTTAGTTTGTTCTTTTAACATGGAAACATATTTAGTGAAATTTCCAAACACATAATACTCCTATTTACAATTCTTTTTCAACTGATTAAATTTTCTTTGAATATTGGTCTGCTGAAGGTTTAAACAGGTGCAGAAAGAGTTGTAGGCTAAGATGGTTGAACTATCTCCGTCCTAACATCAAGAGAGGAAATTTTGCGGAGGAAGAAGTGGAAATGATAATCAAACTCCACAAATTACTAGGCAACAGGTTAACTTAGAAGTTGTAGTCTTTAAAAAAAATGCTTGTGTTTGCGTTTTGTAAGTAGTCATAAAGTAAAAACATATGTACCATATTCATCACATAAAAAGGTGACATTTTAGATAAGGGTTAAAGCTAGTTGCTTCTCTATTTTTTCAGGTGGTCATTGATTGCAGGAAGGCTACCTGGAAGGACTGCCAATGATGTGAAGAACTATTGGAACTGTCATCTGAGCAAAAAACTAAATGCTCTAGAAGCTGAAGATAGACCAATAACAAGAGATGTTCAAGTGATTAGGCCCCAGCCTAGGAACATAGGTTCAAGCTCAGTGAAAAGAAGGGGTGGTCAGAATGAGTCTCCAACTGACCAAAGAGTCCAACAAGAGAGTAGCCTGTCCTCACTGACATTTGATGCCACTGATGGACAGAACCACATGCTTGAATCACAGCAAGACAACAACATATATGCATGCTTGGACCACCAGGGCATTGTTAGTGAGTTGTCAATGGACTTTCAGTTAGAAGGATTTGAAGCAATGATGAATGGGGAGGGTAGTAGCAGTCAATGGGATTGGGGTGATGATTTGCTCTTAGACATGGATTTGTACAAGTGAATTAATTTTCTTCTTAGATATATTGTTCCTGTTTCTGTGGGGAAGGCATTGTTGGTATCATACCCTTGCCTATGTATCAATATCAAAGTTAAGTGTTTCGATGGAAATGGTAGCTAAGTAGGTTGAACCTGTATCATGGTTATTTCATCATCCTAAGATCTTGTGACTTTCATCTTTTGACCACTGTAGATGGTCCATCTCATTACCATGAACCGTTTATAAAATCATCTCCAGTCAAACATGGTGGTGCCCATTAGTCATTAATTTCAGGCCATAACTATCAAACATCAGTATTTATTTAATTGGACCATCACCTTTAATTTGTACATGGTTGGGTACCTTTTTTCACACATTCGTTTACCCTACCCTTCTTTAAAGCACTATTTTTTTACTTGATATTTCTCACTCTCAACTTAAAAAATAAAGGTTATATTAGTGAGTACTTTAAAGATATTATTTATGATATTAATAAATATTTTTTAATTAACCTTGAATATTGTATTTTTTTTTATAGTTTTTATTGAATGCAAATAGCAATTTTGTTAACTCCAATAACAGGATTAGCTACGTCTTTTAGAAGATAAACCATTAACTACATTAGTAAAATTAAATTAGAGATTCTTATAATGAACAATAAATAATAAAAAGTCATTGTAAATATTAGTTACCATCCCATTATTTAGCTATACCACAGAGTATTGCAATTTCTTATTTAATTAATGAAGCAAAAAGTAATGGAGGTTTAAATAAAGGGTATTTTGTTTTATCAACAAAGTTAGATCTAGTAAAAAAAAAAAAAACACTAGTTTTTAACAATGTGATGAATTGAAGTTCGAATCATTCCTCATAGAGATTACTAATATTTAGTGTTTGATAGTGTTTCAAATAAAATTGTCTACTTTTAAAAGAGGATGCCATAGAAAAAAGGGTCATGATTTGTTTTGAATTAAAAAATATATTTAAAAAGTTTAAAATATGTAGACACTAAGGTGTATCAAAATAAGTTTTTAAATATAAATAAGCAAACACTAAGATTACACGTTAATATATGTTTGGATTATTTAATTCATTTTCCTCTTTTGATTGTGTAGTCATTTGTCTAGCTAGTGTTAGTTTTTTTTCCTACATCAGATGTCATGAGTGTCTTTCAATCTATTGAGTCAGGGATTAATTTCATTTACGATGCATGATTATTATTGGCTTAATAAAATTTTACACACAGAGGGACCTAACACTACTAAAATAAGAGCTTTTTACGACACCTTTTTAAAGACGGTTGACCAAAGACCGTCGTAGTTATGATAACGGTGACAATTTTGTAAATAGTGTCTTCTCTTCAAAGATGGTTTTTGGTCAACCATGTTTGAATTGTTAAAATGACGATGATTTTTACATCCCCCGTCGTTGTTTTAGTGTAATCAAAGACGGTTTTGTGAAAACCGTATTTGAATGAGAACTAATTTAAAACCTTTCTAGGTAGCTAATGTGTCTGTAGTGCCCTCCATCATCTACAATTTTCCTCGTGCCCCTCCCTGAGCTCGTGCGCGCTCTGTCAGCCACTGTTGTTGGTGGCCTCCCTCACTCTGTGGTGGCCTCCCTCACTCCGTGGTGGCCTCCCTCACTTAGTCATGCAGTACCAAAGTCAGTTGTGGTTGTGGTGTCACTACGTTCGTAACTCATTGTTCGTGGAATGATCGCCTCCCGCTTGTTGCGTCGCCACCGTGTGCGGGCATTGTCATACAGGTGAGTACCCATATTTGTACCACTCATCGATTTTTCCTAATTTCTAGGTTTATGATTTAGATCAACAACAACTGAGTTTGTTTGTGTGTGTGTCTGTTTACACACATGTAGGAGAGATGAGCAAGAAACTTTTCAGACCTATGCATAAGTACGTACATTAATGCTTTAGATGAAGAAGACTATGTGTGTTAGTGTGTGCTTGCAAAAGGTAAGAGAGATGAGCAATAGAGCAAGATATAGGGTCTGTTTGGGTGTAAACTTCTCTAGAAACACTTTTAGAAGAAGAAAATAAGAAGAAAAAAATGAAATGAGTTTCTCCATAAGCTAAAATGAGTTTTCCATTAGATGTCATCTCATCTTTTAGAGAAGCTATATTGGTGAGCTTCTAAAAATTAACTAATGAAAAGTTTAGTTTTACTTATGGATAAATTCATCTCATATTTTTCTTCTTATTTTCTTCTTTTAGAAGTACTTACAGAGAAGCTTACCCAAACAGGTCCATATACTTTTCATGATTAGTACATACATGATGAATACAATTTCTAAGACGATTTTGTAAAAAAACCGTCTTAGTAATTGTACCTTCAAAGACAATTTTCGGTGAAAATTGTCTTTGAAGGCTATAATTTTTTATTTTATAATACGATTTTTAAGATGGTTACTAAATCATCTTCGAAAGTTTACACATTCAACGATAGTCACGAAACCGTGGTAAACCACCATTAATAACCATTGTAGAATGATCTTTTTCCAATAGTGTAAACACAAGTTTTCTTGCTAAATAAATTGTTCTCCACATGTGAATATAACGAGTTCTTAAACTAGTTGTCAATCATTTATGTTTAACATATATAATTTAACAAAGGATGACTAGTCAATTTTTGTGAAACTATGTGCAATTTTTCCTATATAATGTTTTATAGTTAATATACACAAACTCATAACAGAAAAAAGGTGGCCAATTAATTCAATGAAAATTATGTGCAAATCCTGGGTACATTGTTCATAATTGAATTGCACCAACATTCCAGCTAAGGAATTTAGCTAGACACATTATAAAGACAAATTGAAGAGGAAATGAACTCTATTAAATCATATTAATGGACGCTATTAGAGTATGGCTCCTCTAATGTTTCCGGTCAAAGAGGGTGGAGACCCAAAGGGTAATAATGCTTGGCTATGGCTCTCTTCCTTCCATCACTGCGGCACGTGTATTACGATCTGGACTCTCCTCTTTTGCTTCATTATTATAAACAAAATAATGACAAATAAAACTATAATTAGACTACTATTTGATTATTTAAAACTCCAGAATTAAACTAAGAACTAATTTTTTTTTAATGAGAGGAAACTAAGAACTAATCTTAATAAGAGAGAAAAGAGTGTGAGTAAGACAAAATCTATTATAATTTGCAACATTGATAGGTCAAACAAAAATTTAAAGATTAAAAATCTTAATAAAAAAGATTAAATTTTTAACCTATCAAATAAAAGTTTAAAACCTAAAAATCAAATTAAAAAAATAACTAAAAACTTAGTTACTCTTTTACTTTTTCCCCCCAAATGGTATTATGGTAAAATAACTCAGTGGTGATTTATTGGTTTTTCCTCTATATTTTAAGAACTTAAGATCAAGTTAACTGCCACTATATTTTCTAGTAATCTAAAGTAACTCTTTTTCTCTCCAACATACACACCCTGATAGGACTGACCACTGACCACGGACCCAGAAGCTAGGAATTGGGCCCAAGAAGCGTTTATAAATCAACTCTCGCATACCTAAGAATCGGTTAGAAGAGGTTAACAGTTTTGGAGTGAAAAAGGTTTATAGTTCTGCCTGAATAGGAAATGTGAGACATGAGGTAAGGGAAATTCTTCACCGTTTAAGCTTTTAGCTTGGAGCTGTTGGGCAATAAGTCAATAACCTTGGCTGAGAGCAAATATTAGGAGTGAAAGTGCAATGAGTTGGAATGAATTTACTTTTACAATTATTAAATTTGAAGTTTTATAAGGGTCATTTATATAAACATGAATTAACATGATTAAGACAGAATAAATGAGGTAAGATTGAGTCAATCTAATTTATTAAAATATTATATCAATTTTAACATTATTTATAATTAAATCATAAAAAAAAGTATATTTTACATATATTTTAAGATAAAAAAATAATATAAATATAACATCATGTTATATAGATATTATTAATACGCGGTTGTTCAAGAAAATTATATTTTATTTAAAATAATATAGGATATTGGATTAAGTTGCAACGTCTTAAAACATAATCTAAATATTTCATCTTCAAAAACATATGACCTAATTTCAAAAATCAACTTTGAGCCAGATAAGTGAGAGACGAGATATAGATCATGTACACCCTAAAGAAAAAACTATATTCTTATTCATTTATTATTATATACAGTATGTAATTCTGTCCTTATTTCATTATCAATTAATCTTGCTATTTATATAAATGGAAAATGTTTCGAATCAGATTGATACAAAACTTTGGGATATATAAGACCTACACAGCTAGAGTCTGTACGTACCCAAAACAATTGGCTTCAACTAGTTTAGCTTAACCGTCCCACACATGACCAAAGTTTCACAAGACTTTCAAACCATAACAGTGGAATACCAAAAAACTCAGAAGTGACTTAATTCAGATAATTATATATATTATAATATACACAATCTAAAACATTATATTAACACACAACAGTATAGACTACAGAGGAAGAAGCTTAACGTAGAAACACAATCACAAATCCACTGATAAATAATCTATAATAGACAAAAGAATCTTGAACAAAACCATGCCACTTTATAAGCATATACTTCCTCCTATGTCTTCTTTATAAGAAACAAATGATAGTGTAAAATATATTATAATTTATTTCTTATACAAAGGATCAGAGGGAATATTACAGAAGACTTCAAACATTGTTTCAGATGGAGGAAGACCCTTTGTGTTCCCTATTGGCGACGGCAAGAGCGCGAAACTTGGCAACGAAGAATCCCAAGGAGTGGCCTACAACAGCAGCTATGAAGATTCCGGCGTTGAAGGACATGACAGCAAGCATAACCATGTAAACGAAGCTGATACGAAAGAAGTAAACACTAGTTTGAATAAGCCCTCCCACAAGGGGACTAGTCGCAGGGTTGAGGAGTGGCTGGTTAGATAACACTTCAATAGCCATAGCTAGGAAGAACACAAAAATTAGGGCTAAGATGTACATGCCAACACTGTTCTCAGTCCACCTAGGGAAAAGAACTATGGCATCTTTGCCCCAGTAGAGACTGTTGTGCATAATCGTCATCTTCATGTTGTTTGTGTTATTAGACATGGATGGCATGTCTTGCCCTGGAGACATATACATCTTAATTACTCACAATGAGAGAAATTAAAGAGAGAGTGAGTGAGAGGTTTCTAAGGGTTAATTTCTTGGTGGATATATTGACCTGCTTTTAATGTAAAGAGGAACCAATAAAATTTGAAGTGGTGATGAAACCTGAGAGTTAAACATAGTGTTTTAGCTGCATTTTTAGGTTCTCTCGCTGGCTACTATTTTGTTCATTTCTCATCGTCTTTTGTGACGGGGTCACATTAGTCCATTCCAGTTAAAAAATAATTAGGAAAGAGAAGATTCTCATTTGTAACGATTAATATTTAACATATCGTGTCTCGATCGGTTGTTTTTTTCTGTCTGTCACAAGAAAATTTGTTTTATTTTGAAATTTTAAAATAATACTCTATTACTTAGTATTTTATTAATTATATCTCTATAAAAGGAAGAGGAAGAATAATAATATATGAATATCAAAATATTTAAATGAGAGAGATCGATGAGGGGTATATTAAAAACTTGTAATTAGATTTAATAATACAAATATAAGAAGATTAATTATTATTATTATTTTTCTTCGTAGTGTATGATAACTTTAAACACAAAATTAGAGAAATATATAAGTTGGCTAGTGAAATCTCGATTATATCGTAGATCGAGGAGGAAATCGTTGCAAGTCCTGGAAGAATGAGTCACATAGTTGGGATTCTTTGTGTAAAGAGAGTAAAACAAAATTTAAATGATCATTTTAGTTCTAAATTAAATGAACATGGTTTGTAACGTCTTTTCTCTACCTATTACTATATGCCCGTAGTCTAGTATGGTATATACCAATTTACTCCAAAGTAATATAACCATTTTTAAAATGTTGCTTTGGTAATACTTAATCAAAAGTTATAAACTTCTTCAAAATTAATATTTTAGTATTAGCGTATGGTTGTTCTGTTGTTGATCCCTGAAGACGACACTTTACTGTCGACACTATAATTGCTTTAATATTATTGATTATAACGTACATGCTGCTTCCGGTATAATTAGCCAAAACTAATTAACACAAATGTTTTTTTATTGATACAAATTGAACATAATACGGAGAGATTTATAATATTCACATAACTGCTTTAAGTACAATGTACCTAATAATAAAAAAATTGGTCGTTAATTATAGGGTTAATCGTTTTATGAATAGCAATGTTTTTATCTGATGAACTTGTCGCACAGCCTCACATGCCGTAGCACACATACATTAATAAATAAATGCTCAATGAAAACATAGTTGTACGCGCAATTCTTATAATATGGAATTTTGTGTCGTTGTGATTGCACGTAGGCACAATGTATACGGAGTACTTTCTTGTCGTTTACTTTAAAGATAAATAAACTGTTGATTAGCGTCTAGCGACATATATAGCTCCAATTTTAACTCAGTCACTCGATATAGCTAGCATGATTGAGTGGATCCATTTTAACTCAAGTCACTCTAAATATTTAAATATTCATTGTAAATTGATTTGAATTAGTTGTTTCCTATTCTATGAAAGTATATATATTTTTCCTTTTAACCAAGTAGGCCTAACTTAATGGCCAGTGGGAGGTTTAAATAAATTTACTTGATGAGATCATAAGTTCAAACTTTATTACTGTCATTATAAAACTAATTTTTTTTAATCCGTATTGAAAATGGTCGTAAACCATTGGGCTCGGAAAGGATAACCTTGTCAAAATAAACAATAAAAAGAAGTTTCCTTTAAATATGTTTACAAGATCCTGGTTTAAAACATGTTTCTGTTTAGAGTAGTTTGATTAAAAATTACAAACAAAAGTGGGGAGTGAGAAGATGAAAAAGTCATATCAAATTCGGGCCTTTATTTCCTGCACTTCATGTTTTGCTTCCTGCACCCTATAGATACCTAAAGGGGCAAGACTACCATTTGCAGGGCTGTGTCTAAAGAATATAAGGTCTAAGACAAACAAATTTGAGGTGAAAAACAATTCATCAATTAATTCTAGTATTTCATAATTAATAGATAAGTTGCCAGTTTATTTAATCTATCTTGTAATATTATTGACCTTAGATAAATTTTTAGTAATTCTAATTTCAAAAATTTTCTTTTGGCCGTTGCAACTGTTACATGTAGCAATAAGTTCACTAAAAATCTTTAAAAAAATTTATGTTTAAACAATATTTTTCAATTTATCTTCACCTAAAATTTTAGATTTTTTGGACGGAAAATAAATTAAAAAACAGTTTCATATTGTAAAAATTGTTCAAATTAAATTCCAATAATAAAATTATTATTAGCTTTAATTAAATTCTTAAAAAATGATAAACCTATCTTTAAAAGACTATATTCAATTATTATTTTTAATTAAAAAAATTAGTAGACTAAGACACTTGCCTTAACTGCCCTGCAGGTTACACGACCCTGACCATTTGTTATCACTTTTTCTCACTAAGCACGCCACTCTCAACCCTAAGACACATCCCTTTCTGTGGAGACTACTCCCAAGCACCTCCATCTCGTCGTCTTTTGTTCTTTGTGTGCACATCCCTTAGCTTCTATCTTTCTTCCTTTTTGCACACCACCTAACACACATCAATTTGCTTGTTTTTTTTTTTTCTTGGATATGGTTATTAGGGGGTTCACGGTCAGATTTGATTAAATCCATTATCTAACTCGATAAAAAATTTATAGGTTGGATTGGATCGGATTTATGAAATTTTATTGACATACTCGTTATTTAAAAACTATTTTTTTATCGGGTCTGAACATTTAAAATCTAATTTTTTCTATAAAAATTAATTTTTTTAGAGCAATAATTTATTTTTTCTAAAGCTTTGTAGATATATAATGAAAAAATACACTTAAAAAAGACTAAATTGTAATAATATTTGACTAATAGAATTAATGATTTTAATGCTAATACAATATTTTTTTATTTTAGATAGAAATAAAATACTATATTAACATGAGAAAACATAAAAAAATCAAAACAAATAAAAATAACAACTTAAAAAAGAAAATATCATGGAGTGATTTTATTTAATATTTAATAAATTATATTAACTAAAAATTAATATTTTTGTAATAAATAATTAAATTTATATATAATAACAAATTTAATTGTGTTGTGAATTAAATCGTGTGAGTGTGTTACCTCTTAACAGTAACTCTTCAAATATAGGAAAGTTTTTGTTGATCTTTTTGGACAAAGACCCCAAAAAATTATTGTTGCCTAACGATAGGGATCTAGATGGGGATATTTTTTATTTATTATCGTTTGGAAAGGTAAATCTCAAATAGATTATCAAAAAGGGAATAAGTTGTAATAAGTATTTCGACTTCTAAGTTAAAATTCATGACTCTTGTCACAATTTATATTGTTTTCAATACTTTTAAACTAAAGTTGTAAAGAGTTTTATGACTTTAACTTAATTTATTTTTTAAATTTATGATTTTAAAGTCGTAACAAATTTTATTTTTTTCTAAATTTTTTAATTGAAGTCGTAATATTTTTTAGAATTTTTTTTTTACCAATTACGATTTTAAATTCATATGAGAATTT